>JAUEKZ010000020.1:28434-52416 GCA_031471865.1 Melibe leonina | reverse complement strand
GTGGATAATAAAGATTCCAGTCCAAGATAACAATTGGCAAGACTAATTCTTCAGGCTGGTCTGATCTTTAGTGAGAGGATAAGATTTTTTCCAGAGCTATGTTTTGTTTTAATATTATGAGTAAGTCACACATTATATTTCTCTTTTGTTCTGAATTCTCTTTAAAAACATATAATCTACATCCATTGAAGTTGAAGTACCGGTAGTTACTTTTTCATATTTATAACCATTTACATACTTTCATAAATAAAATAACTTGAACTTTTGTTTCCATCAACATCTAGTTAGAGCTTTTTCCTGATAAAAAGATCAAACACTTAAACAGATTTTATACATTACCCTGAAAACTAAAGAAACTCACAGAAGTAATAAATTCAATACTTACGCAAACATTGAGAAGAAAAAGTTGATCTTGTTTGTCTTGTAATTGTGCCCGGACTACACTGAGCGCAATAAGTACCATTTACACCATATGAGTTTTTAGGGCAATTGGTGCAGGGAGGTAAACCATTGAGAGATTTCGTGCCAGAGGAACATAAACCTGTTGATAAGTAGCATTTCAAATATTTCACATAAATTTAACCAATAAGCAATACATTGAACAGAAAAGTTATCTAATGAAAACTATTCTTCATGTAACAATTGGAATCACAGAAAAAGTTTCTTTTACTCATAGTGATAAAAACTAGCTAACTGATTTAAAGGGGGATGAAAACTTGAAATGAATTGAAACAATTATGAAGGCTAACATGATGAAATTTCTAAAATATAAAATGTTGATTGTCACTGTCACTATGGAAAGAAATGATCTTGTGTAACCCAATTGCTGCATGTAGATAATATCCTCTTCTTCAAATTTCCGAGGGCATTTGACTTGTTTTTGACTGATTTCAGTTTTGACTGGTAAGTCAAAAATGAAATCTCTAAATGAGATTGAAATGGATTGGACACACAACGAGGTGTCCTCATGAGTATAGCAAGACAAGCCTTAACATGGAATTGCAAAGGGTAAGAGGGTATGAGGTATAGATCTAGAATGTCATAGAGGAGAGATGTTATGTCAAATGCCATGAAACTGAGATAAATGTGGAATGAAATAGAGAGAGACTCTCGAGATAGGGATTATTGGAGGACAGCTAATGATGGCCTTTGCTCCAAAAGGACTGACAAAGACTAGAGAGAGAGATTTGACAAGGTATTTCTTATCAGACTCTGGGATAAGTTAGCCGCATCCAAGATAAGGGGGAATGTATATAAAAAAATTTGTGAATTTTTTAGTAAAAATCCAAGCCATATTTACTTAATTGATGATGCAAATTGTTGACCACTAAATCTCAAAAGGATCTCGATATCACATTTGATGAGATATAAATGAAAGTGTGAATAAGGCACATAAGTTAGAATGATATTTTAAAGTCTTATCAACAAAGCCAAGTTTGTGTTTCTATTATGCTATAAATCGCTTCTTCATAATTTTTTTGAAATAAAGGTATTGCATATATATGGAATCAGTCAATATTGAAAATGTACAACAAAGAGCCACTTAAAGGATTTCGGGACTTGAAAATCTTTCATTCAGAGAGAGATTGTTAGTCCTTAATTTATAAGTTAGAAGGTTGGTCTTATCCAACTTAATAACCTCGAACATAGAATGGATGAGGTAAATCCAGCTTATCTCTTTTCTCATTAAAATGTAAGCCTGACTGCAGGAAATAAACTTAAGATATTTATCACTAGAGGTCTAGATACAAAAACTGGCATCAGGTAGAATTTCCTTATCAATACAGTTGTAAAAACATGAAACAATTTACAATTTGAAAATGCATTCTCTCTTTACAATTTGAAAGCTTTCATTTATTGTCAATATGCTTTATGATTATTATTAATCATTGTGAACCAGTAGAGTTTCAATAGAATGAATAATGACTCCTTGTATATTTTCCGTATGGTTCTTATAAGGCAGCCTTGTTTAGTTTTTAATGACACTTTTTTTTACCAAAGCTGTATGCTCTGAAAATATGACATTTAAAGAAAATCTTCAAGGATTGAAAAGAAGTTTGAATCACCATAGCACTCTGTGTTTGAGGTTGATCCGGTTTCATAAGTGCTTGTTAAAGCACCACAAGGCTGGCAAGAAGCTTGGTTGATATTATGGTTGTAAGTACCAACACTGCAAGGCTCACAGCTACTTGTTCCTTTGAAAGTTCCCTCTGGACAAACCACTGAAATAAGCAAAACACACGATAAGAAAAAGACTTGATTTTCAGATTGCTCTGTTAATTAACAGACAAATTAGTGGCTATAGAAATATGACACAGACATATGCTATGCCTGTGAGGGGCAATACAGTTTTTGGTGACAACCTTGTATCAAAGCAAGAGGGGACATCCTAATTTTAAGTCAATAGGATTGTGTGGGCCACAGGTCTTAAAGTTCAACCCCATGAGTAAAAGGACTAACCTTAACCACAAGGCTACATTGCACACAGAGAAGGAGATGTTAATGAACATAAATCAAACCTTAAAACACAGAGCTTGTCCACATGTATACATGCACATTCAGTCACACACACGCGTGCACACACATGCACACATGCACACATAATAATAATAAAACTAATTAAACTGAGGTTGACATTAGTAGAAATGATGTCGAAAGTTAAGGATAGGTAATAAACATAACATCGCTGCAGAGTTCTATCCATCAAACTTTGGAAATCGGGAAAACTCAGTTTATGGAGTCATCTGGTGAATGTGTTGATGACACATGTTCTATTAAAATCATGTTTTAAAAAGACCAATGAAAACCCCTCTTTATTAAACTATTCTATACATGTCATTCTGATTGGTCATGCGAATTGCAGAATTCTATCCGACTATTCCAGCCTTGTTCATTTTGGGTTTCTCTTTCTACCAGACCAATCATTCGATTTTTTCTTCAACAATCACTATTTACAACCAAAGGTAATGTTTCTATTTGCATATCATCTTAGAGTATATTTTGCCTCAAACTAATATATATTTTTATCTTTGTTTGTGATAGTATCTTAAAATTGACTTTTATCAGAGGCAGTGACTATAGATAGATGGATCGAATATTCATAACGGAACCCATTCTGCTAATGGAGGTGCGCGACCCAAGTTGTTTAGAACATTCAGTGTTTTTATTGTCTCCTGTAAAATTTCTAAATGGGGAGTTTGGCGGATAGAATTCTGCAGCGATGATAAGATAATGATGACTTAGGAAGAAGGGACAAAGAGGGTACCATTGCATGGATGGTAATTGGGATAATAGTTTGTGGGTATACGCGTGTGGTCGTTTGTCAATATATGTGATGTATCTCTTTTACATTTGTGAATATTTCGATTAACATCGATGTGTAAGCAAATGAAATATTGCCACTGTTTGAAGACAATAAGTATTTATCATTATCATTATATTAAAGCTTTAGACATTTGCTCTGGAATTACCTTTTTTGGAGGCAGGGTCGAGTTTTAAGATAATCTCCCATGATTAAATTATGAATGATAGACAAACAATTAGCAGTCAAAGCAAATAAATAAATAAGCACTTAAAACGTTTCTAAAAAAAAAAAGCATAGTTACTATCAAAATGAGGACAACATTTGTGAAAAGGATGCTGGCCTCTTGCAAATCATTCTCCCTACTTGATCATGAACACTTGAGCCAGTAGCCATTATAACACTAGAAATGAGTTGATTGGAGTCACCACAGTAATTCATAACAGTCAAACAAATATTGTGTTGAAAACTGCCTTTGACATTGATCCATTATAAGTGCATACCTATCAACCAGTAGCATTATCAGAACACAGTTTTAGATTGAGATTTTTTATGCATAGTTTGTAGAGATTATTATGTGCACAGCAATATATCATACATTCAGGGATTTTTTCAAAGTCTTTATTATCAACTGTAAATCTGAAATACTGTATTTCATACTCACAACAATAACCACGGGAATCTTTCGTCTGCAAAACTTCTGATGCCTCCGTACAATAAAAACCCTCACTTATTTTTGTACTCTGAGAATAGCTTATAATGGGACAGTTGCTAGGCTCCAAGGTTATTGCGCCCTGGTAGTAATCATCAAAGAATTTTATCACAGTTTCTTGAAGCCGAGAGCACAGCTTATATGATCTTCCTGGTAGATATTCATATTTTATACTGACAGTGAAATCCAGCTGTAAAAGAAGAAAAAAATGAATGACACAAAATATTTCCAAGACATACAGTAGGAAAGGAATAAAAGTTATGTTTGAACAATATTCAAATAGAGATTTTCATATTTACAGCATTTGAACATTCCATATTTTGGATCGGTTTAGCAGTTTTATAATTCATTTTGTGTTGTTTTCTTTCATTTTCCACCCCTTAATACAGCATTTTGCAATTTCGGGACTAAGCTCTATGTCCAGTTACAAATAAAGTAATTGGGCATCTGATGATATAGCTATTTTCATTGACCTATGAAAAAGTTCTGCATGGTTGTCACACTTCAATATATGTGCAGGTAAGGAGTTATGAACAAAACTTAAATCACAGTTTGAGCAATGTAACAGAAACTTAAGTTGGCACTAATGCTTAACCTCCAACCAAATTGTTTCAATATTGACCAGTCAATCAGGTCGGATGATTTTACCACAAGTTTTAGACTTGTATTGCATAACTTCAAAGGGGTTGTGGCTCCTCCTTTTTTTAACCAGTGGAGGCATGGTGGTCAAACTGATCCTAATTCAGCACAGGGCCCTGCGGGACGTCCTTTGATTTCTACCAGTGGGACTTTGGTTATTTTTTCTTGGGAACAGAAATTTACTTGTAATGCCTCACTTCATCCAGGTTTAAAAATAAGTACCAACCCATCTGATTGGTTAGGAAAGTAATCTATCTACAACAGACAAGCATCCTGCCAAGAAGGTGGCAACCATTGTCCTCACAATTTTCTTCAAGGCACTTAGGTTGAATTTTTCAATGATCAGTTAACTCTATTTTGTGCAAATACCCACCTAACTACTTCATCACACATATCAAGATACACAATCACTTCAGTATACCACAGGACAAGAACAATCAAAATGAGTGTTTTATTTTGAATCAAGCCTGAAAATTCAAGCCTTTCTGTCATTCTGCTTCAGTTGTTCATTGTGCTTCTCACAATATATCTTTACTGTAATCATCAACTGCTATAGTTATCACCCTCAAATTAGGTTTATTTCTTTTAAAATGATTCCTCTTTATATTGCAAATATAATCATGCTGTAACCTAAAGGTCTTGGATTTCATTCTCCCAAGAAGAAGTAAATATTTCTTTAAAGGTTTTTTCAAAGAATGGATAAACTCCATAGTCATACTGCTTCCTGAGAAAAGGAACCTAAGCCAATGCACACAATATATTATGCATTATTAGTTTGATAAGCAATGCCAGCAAAATCAGGCTTCGCATCATTAACAACAGACTCAAACCCCAAAGCAAAGAAATTATGGCCAAAGAGCAGGCTGGATTCAGACCACACATACGCACTGTTGAATAAGTAATTAATTGTAGGGGCTGACAAAAAAAAGATGTCTTCAACATCAGAGTGAAGTCTTTCACAACTTTGTGGACTTTCGGAAGGCTTTCCGAAGAGTTTGACAAAAGGGCCTTCAGAATGTATTGAGGAAATATAATTTTGATGGAATCATTCAGATTATTGAAACACTGTATTCCAATTCCAATAAGGTGGTCCAGACCAACGACCAGCTAGGGAGTCCATTCAACACTACAGTGGATATTAGGCAAGGCAATACTTTCATCAACGCTGTTTAACACATGGGCGCCAGTGGTCAGCCTATAGCATTGAGGAAATCTGACTGGCAATATTTTGCCAATTTTGAAAATTTCCATTTTTTTTTAGCTTTTTTGAAAATTGACATGAAAGAATAGTGTAAAACATTGCTTAAGACTACAATCATGAGTTTGCAAAACTTAGGCCGACATACACACAATCTCTTTGATAAAAAATACACCAATTCTGAAATCTGACTGGTAAATTTGCCAATCCATTCAGGAAATTTTCAACCCATTGCTTTCTCATTCAAGAAACTCCTGACAAATCAGGAAGTCCAGCATCCATTTTTAACATCTTCTTTGAAAACATAATCCAGGATGTCCTTGAGTATCACCACACCCCAATGAATATTAGCGGACTCCTTGAGATTTGCTGACGACATAGACCTGATAGCAAGCACAGAAGCACAACTACAGCATTTAACTGACACTCTGGCCAATTGTTCAACAAAATACAGTATGGAAAAAGCACTGAAAAATCCCAAGACATGGTAAATAGCCGCACTGAAACAAACATAGAAATTAAAGTTGGAGACGAATCCCTGGTAGTGTCATCATATAAATACTTAGCATAACCCTCACTAAGGATGGTATCAGCACAAATTAGATTTGCACAAGAGTGGTACTAGCAACTTCAGCAATGGCAAAATTGTTAAACATATAGAGGAGCCATATTAGCTTCACAGTGAAGATTAGGCTGTACATGTCGCTTGGGCTTACTATCATGCTGTATTGGAGCCTGATAGTTGACAGCTTTCAAGAATAAATATCATAATGAGGTTAACAACTTTGAGAACACTCTTTATATTATAAGCTTTTGATAGATGTCATAATTGATTTGCACAAAAGGAACATCACCAACAAAGATATAACGCTAATCACATGCTAATAGTCAAAGTTAAAAAATACACTTACATAATTATCATTTTGATCCAAGTCAGCTTCAATTACATCAATATCATAATTTGGGCATTCCTCATTGTTCAAAACATCAGTTCCACTGTTCAAAATAACATCTTTCATCATATTTTCATATCCACAGTTTGTTGAAATTGTGGAATTTGACTGGTATCTCAATGAAAAAATCATTCTATAATGGCCCTCTAATGATGTCCCTGTAAAGAAAAAGATTATTTACATATATTATGTATAAGATCAAAACAGTCAATATTTTCTTTCAACTCAATGTTGCATTTACCCTGGAGATTTTTAACACTTTTGAAACATGTACAAAAAATTGTTTGATCGTTTTGAAATCATACACAAGTACACATATTAAGTTAGTGTGCTAAGTATGAAAACTGCGGGTGAAATTGATTTCCTGAAAATATTCATGGAACAAGGACCACCAGCAATGCTGTTAACACAATGGAAGTAGAAACAAATGCTATTACTATTACAGACTATTTTTAGAACAATGCTCCTAGCTATAGTCTATGCATGTCAAGGAAGGAATAGTTTTCTCTGATGGTAATGGCAAAAGTCCAAAACAAAATTTGTGGTCAGGGGAAGCATGGCAAAACAAATATTTCAGGGTTTGGGTTGAAACCAATAAATGAATGACAGGAATAGAAAATTTAAATTCAAGAACAGTTTTGGCCTACACCTTGTACATAATTAGTTAGCACCTCTCTCAATGCTGTCTTATCAGAAACAAGAAACATGGGACAATGGGAATCTGTGATGTTAAAATGTACTTTAAACAGCTGAGAGAACATTTAAAGGTCACTTTCTCTCTTTTCTTAGCAGAATAAGATTCACAGATGACCCTTTTAAAAAATAGCTTAAAACACACCTTTTCTGTAAAGCCTACAACCAAGTACTTTGAACTGTATACTCTCTGTTGTTATGCTCTTCTGTGTACAAGTCTATTCTTTATTCATATTTCCATCTTACTTTTAGAATGTGATTCCTTTGAAAGATGTATAATGTTGCATGTTATTTTTTAAAATTTACCCTCATTTGCAGTTTGTTAAAGCGCATCAAGCGCTTTGGTGGAAATGAGCTAAAACAATGTCATCCATTATTATTATTATTAAGGGGACTCACCCAAGAAAACACATTTAATGTCTCTACTAATAAAAGCAGAGCCAGGTCCAGGGCAAGTCAATGTGGCTGAAGATGAGTTTACATCATCATATAACACATATCCATTATTACAAGTAACTGTGCATGAATAGCCACTGCCTGATCTTCCACAAGTTTTTACACTGTTTGGAGGGGTTCGCACATGATTCGGATGGCAAATGTCAGCTGAAAGAGATTGATTAGGTATTGATAAAATAAAGAATGTAAGGTGGAATGGGGAGGGAGAGATAAGCCATATTCCAGTTAAGCTCTGGCCAGAGTCACGCCAAATTTTGATTTTGTTTAAAACACTAATAAAAACTGTACTGTACCATAAAAAAATTGCTATTGTAAAAATTTACTATTCATGATTTAACATGGGCTGCAAGCTTTTTACCATTTGTTAAGTGTAGACTAGACATCAGTCTAAAAACCATTATTAATCAGACATTTCAAGGTGCACAAACATTAATTTCAAAACCAATTAAAACCTCAAATATGAGGAAAGAATTGCCTCTGTATTGGAGAAAGAAATCAGAAATAATCATGGATTCTAATTCTTTTTAGAGGTACTTGAAATGTTCGTACATTTTTGTGTACTGTGAATTGTTGACAACATATCTTATCAAGTGAGTGATCATAATGTATGGTCAAAACCATTGAAAAACTAATGTTTACCTTGTTCTATCAGTGTATTTGCCAGAAAATAAATATTTACAGTTGATTAGCTGGCAAAAAGAAAACAAATCCTAGCTGCACTTCAATTCTTTTGAAGTTTTGCAAGCAACATTGCTCCTTTTCAAATAATTAGACAGATGAGTATTATTTTGATATAGATAGTGTTGCTCATTAACATTTTTGTTATTTTGTTTTGTTGTGTCTGTCCTGAGGAAGTTCTTAGGCCGAAATGACGTCATTTTGTCTTTCTCATACTTTTCTCTTTCAAACTTATTGAAGCATGTGTTAAAATAATGCAAAATCCCTCTTAATCATGACAATCATTAGTAAAATTATACTGTTAACTCTAGAGATGCTGAATTAGGTCAAACGGAAGTTGGCATTATAGTTGACCTGGTTACCAGGGCTGAGAGTTTACAAAATGGTGGATATGTGAGCCACTGCACTCGGTGTTTTGGGGTCATGGTGTAAATATCTCGATTATGACTAACCTATGAAAAAAGTGTACATTTTCTGAAATATTATGTAAAAGCAACAAAGGAAACAATGATAAAGCATGAGCAAAGAAGGGATTGTCTGAACAACAGATTAGCCTCAGGGCAAATGGTACGCTCCAACCTGAACAAAGAAAAGACGCTGCTTTGCCTTATCATTATTCAGCAGCCAATGGTCGTAAAGCACAATACTTCTTTGCAATGTCATTGACTGCTATTAATAGATATTACCGAAGTACTTTCTTTAGCTATTTTAACTAACTATTAATAGAGTAAAAACTTTGATTGAAAAAGGTACGGAACAAACAACTATATATAGTTGCAAAGTGCTTCCCAGTCAAATAGGCTAAAGACTACATATAGTCAAGTAGGGCTTGCCGGGTTACCAGACCAGAACAAATATACATGGTTGCTTAGCTTTTCTAAGGTTAGAACAGCAAATTTTTAAAAATCAGATGTCAAAATAATGAGAAGATATAGCGCCACTGGTGTTGTATTTTCATGTAAAGGACATAGCCTCTACCAACCTCAGATTGATACTGTTGTAAAAATTATTGCATTTAAGGGAAAAATCCAGTCAAAGTAAAACACAATACATGATTTTTGCATTCCAATAATGTATTTTCCAAATAAGTTTGCCTTCAGAACAATGTCAACATTTTGGCCTCAATTGCCTGGAAAATAACAAGTTAAGATAAGATAAGATATACTTTATTGATCCTAAGAGAGGAAATTATCTTGTTCAGTTGAAGCACTGAAGGAGTTTGGAATTTGTTCTTATTGGAGTAAAATGTGTTTAACATTTTAACATTCAATTTGCATTCACCTAGTTTTACTATCAGCAAAATAAGTTCATAAGAATGTTGATATGCCCACTTTCATTTCAAAGGATTCAAGAACTGAATTTAAGAACATTTCTATAATGTTAAAAAAATGAAATAGTATTACCTTCAAAATGTAGATTAAATTCACATGAATTTATATTTCCTGCCTCATCAGTCACTGTTACTGTAACTGCTTGATCATAAACTGGAGGAAAAGAGTGCCCCTTCATTGTTGTTGGTTCGAATGTGAACTCTGATGGGTTAAAATTGACAACTAAATCTGCAGTTGGTGTGACATCATCCCTGAGAGAGCCTAAAAGAGTTTTGTCAAAATTCACTGTGAATGGCTGATCATTTGAAAAAGTTCTTTCCATAGTTTGTGGACAGTCAAACGTAGGTGGAGTAATATCTGGAAGATAAGAGAAGATTTCTTTAAACTCTCCAGGTACTACATTTTGATGAAATGCATCAAATCTAAATACTGAAATATTCAACACAGCATTTTTAAAGCAGGAGAGATATATATAGGGAAAGAGAGAGAGAGAGAGAAAGAGTGTGTGTGTGTGTTTATGTGTGTCTATATGTGAGAGGTGTATTGTTCGTGAGAGAAAGAGACAAAAAGAAAACTGATAGATTAAAAAAATAATTTTTGCACATGATAAAAAAACATTTATAGTTGAGAAACTAAAATTCTTCTTCACATATTAATCTTTTCATGTTTTGTAGGGTAAGAATGTGAGAACAATAATGTGAGTATGTTCCGATGCAAAGGATAAGAAGAAAAATAAAGAAGAAACGATATTGTCTTAGGCCTATGTTAAATTAGGAAGGCAATGCTGCTTCATAAAATGGGAACAATTTTAAGATATTCAGAATCCAACAAATTATGATAGATATAATAATGATAATAATCTTTTTCTGGAAAAATCCAAATGTCCATACAGCAATGCCCTTATCCTACAAATAAATTAAATTGTAACATGCCAAACAGTGCGCTTCTCTTGTTCTATGTGTTTCAATATTTGCTGTTGGCCAGAGGATGTAAAATTGTGTAGTGCAAAGAGCACGATTTGTGGATATCAGCGCTATATAGGCCTCCACTTTTTTTACCCAACAGGCTTAAAGTGCTAATGTACAATTTTTTTAAACTGATCATAGACACAAAAAGATTTGAACATGGAAGTTTGCTCTAAACAAAAACTGCACATGAAAGCATAACGTCACAAAAAGACAATCTTACCTTTTCCCTCCACGATCATTGTACATGTTTCTTGATTGCCTGCATAGTCTGTAGCAGTAATGGTGAATGTTTGTGTAGAAGATGACACAACCAAATTATTGGTAGGCCATATAGGATCTGCAGAGACTTTTTTTATACCCCCATTATCTTGAAATAGCAGGTTTGGAACAATGCTTCCCAGAGGAGTGAAAAGAGGAGCTGAGATTGGTTGCTCAGGACAGTTGGAAATTTTAGGTTGCTCAATATCTAAAGAATAAATAGAAAGTAAAAAACAGTCTTGTTACTTGGTAAAAGAAAAAAAGAAAAGAAAATATATTAAAGAAATAAATCTGAATGTTTAACCCCTTAGAACTATATGGAAATACTGAGAGTTAAAAAAATATAATTGCTGATGCAAATTTTGACCCTTTCAATGCTAAGGTTATTTCTCCAACTACAAACTTTATACATAAAAATCTTCAAGATTTGCATGTTCTCATACCAGATAAATCAGAATTCAGTAAGCTGACATATGCCAAAAAGCCTAAACTCAGGCTTTTGGCATATGTCAGTTTACTTAAATCTGATTCATATAAGTATAAGAGCATGTAGATTTTCAAGATTTTGCATATTTCATTTGGGTTAGAATCAGACCTTGCTGTGAAAGGGTTGAATGACTAATTCGAGATTTATATTTTATGCATGGATTTGGCCAAGACATTCTATCTGGCACAAAGAAACAAAACTTTAAAAATCACATTGGATTACACGCTTTGCCTATTGATTATCAATTTTGAAAACTAAAAACTAAACTAGTTAGCAATGTGGTGCTCATTACATCTAATTTTAAAAAGATTGTAAAACTCAGGTCTCCATTTTTATTGTAATTTTACACATGAGGAAACAGCGCTCAGCTTGATTCCTGAAAGTATCTTAATAGTAGCGGAGATTGTAAAACTCAGGTCTCCATTTTCATTGTAATTTTACACATGAGGAAACAGCGCTCAGCTTGATTCATGAAAGTATTTTAATAGTAGTGGAAGCAATAATGCTATTGATATTTTTGTGTGCCATAGATAAATACGTTTTGAGTCATTAAAATTTATATCATTATAAGATGAATTTGAATCATTCAACTTTAACCCTGTGAAGCAGATGACTTCATTTTTGATCAATCTAAAACTTTGCACGCTATGGGCTTTTTCATTGAAATAAAGCATTCTTAAATTTTTATTTACTTGAGACTAAGCAATGTCTACCTACCAACACACTGCGGTAAAGTGTTGTTATACTGCGCATTGCCATTTCCACTAACACGACATGAAATAGCATTGTGAGGCCTCAACTCATAACCAGCAAAGTTGCACTCAAAAGTCACAAGCTGTCCATCTCTATAGTCTGAGATAATTTGTCTTCCAAGTCTTGGCTGGCCAGGATCTTCACAACGAACATCTGTTTGCAGTAAAATCAATTTAATAGAAAAAGCTATCCTTCTAGAAAAGTACATATCATAAAGAATCAACTTCAAATTTCTATAACTCAATGATCATATAAAAAAAGCTGAAACCACTCTTCGGTTAGTATTAAAAAAAAATTAAATAAACCTTCATAAAATCAAAACAACAATTGTTTATTTTTTGTTTAACCCCTGGTTCTATTAAAATTTGACTTAGAATTGAACTCATTTGCAACAAATATGCGTGCACAGTCTATTTATACTACAGGGTCTGTCAGGCCACAGATGTAGTCAAAAGGACTGAATATGGGGAATTTTTAAAATCTTTTCATCAATTTTAAAACTCTGCCCTGTGTCAGGTGTTAAATAAAATCATATTTATCTTTTCAAAGACTTTGTGATGAATCTTTGAAACATAGTTCTCTGTGAAACTCAAAGAATCGAAGCATAACTACTCTAACTTAAACTTACCTGGACAGGACAAATCACCAAAGCCCCAGTATCCATCCTCAGTACAAGTAACAGTGGAATCCTGTGTGTTCTCACTCTTGCCACTGACTTGACTAGTCCCAGTTACACAAGAAAATGTGAAAGTACTGTCATAGTATGTTGCAGTGAGAGCTAAGTATACACTTCCAGGCACTTGTTCTGGCTGTCCACAGTCAACAACTGTAACATGAATGGAAGATAACCAATATAAAGACTTTTTATTGGCAAACTACACAAAAGGCAAAAATACAGGAAGTGGGGAAATATGCGGCTCTGTGGCCTTGTAGGTAGGCAGTTGGACTTGTCACTGAAAGGTCCCTGGTTCGAATCTGTCATGTGACGGCGCAAAGTTGAGTCCTTGGGAAAGGCTCTTAACTCACATTTTTTCCCTGTACTCAGATGTAAAATGAGTATCTGGCCATGCGTTGTCCCTGTCCGAATATATATATATACAAGCGCCTAACAGGCAGCATGTCTTGTATGTTGAATGTTGCTGCTGGCCAGGGACCTATTGTAAAGCTCTTTGAGCACGTTTAGTGGATATTGTGCTATATAAAAGCTCAAGCTAAGCTAAAAAGCTCAAGCTATAATGCAATTACCTATTCCCTGATCTTTTGTAAGGTCTTATATGTGAAATTGATTTAATCCAGAATCATGGGGACAAAAAGCCTAACAATCATGAAACAATAACTCTTTATTTAGACGTGCATCTTATTCTAAAACTAAGTCAGAACAAGGTTTATATGTAAGAAAGTTTAAAATTTAAAATCAAATATTTTATAAAGCATTTGAATAACGTATTCATATTAGTTAATTAAAAAATATTCAGATTTTGGGCAATTTTGATAAGCATGTGATACATTTTTAGTATCTATGGCATTAAAACTGATTGATGGTTTTTGCAAATGGCAAAGTTGCACCTGATTGGTCATTTTGTCTATTGAGACATGTTTTCATCTATTTGACTCTTTATCATAAGAAGTATCCATCTTTAAAGTTTTTACACATGGTATGGATAGTTTATACAGCCGGTGTCTTCTGGGTATTCTTTTAGGTACATATCCTTCTCTTCTGGTTACTGTGAAAGTTTCATAACACCACAAGCATACCATTCATTTCTCCGTGTTTCTCCCTGTACTCAATATTTTTTAAGTTGTATTTTATTGAGTTACTATCTGTGCCCTTTTTTTTAATGTTATATTTAAATAAGCATTGGTACCATGCTTTTGCCATACTTTTTTCAAAACATTCAAATCTTCAGATTACCTAAGCTATTAAAGTTCCTGTTTGCTAAATAAATAAAAAGGACATTATATATCACTAAAGATTAACCCATGATGATAACAATAATAATAATAATAATAATAATAACAGTGAGCATGAAATTTAAAATAGTAAGGGTGGAGTTTATTTGAAGTGTCTTATTGCTTTTGAATCATGTTTCTTTTTGCAAACCAGGTCCTGATTTTTCAAACTATAAATGAAACAAATTTTAAACTTACATCCACAATCATGATCTTCGTCTGATCCATCCAGTACATAATGACCATTAAGGAGGGTGCAATGTCGATAACGAACAAAAGAGCCAAATCCAGGTCTGTTGCAATTTATTGTGATTCTACTTCCAAATGGAATGGAAATATCAGATGTGTCTACTACTCCAGGATTCAATAGGCTAGGAGGTTTAGGAACAGGGCATTGGACAGCTGTGAAGATAAAACAGGAAATATAGAAAAGTGCTCAGACAATTAGAGGAAGGAAAGGTTCAAGTTCAAAGTTTTCCAAAATAATAGAACAAATTGATAAATTAATCAATATTGATAATTTTTTTAAAAAGAAATGTGAAACAAGATTACACTATATCATATCATGTTTATAGAGCGTATCCTTTGTCTGGCTGAAGTATTGAAAAAATTACACTTGATTTAGCCATACTGTAGAAAAACGTAATGTTCCTCCCAAGGGCAGTGATTACCTATAGTGTTGGTCTCAGTTCAGCCCGGTCATTTTTTGTTTTTAGCGATCTTTAGAGAGCAATGACATCAAAATGAGCCTCTTCCATAAACAATTACGTTCATATTTGACTTAAGAGCATTTTAGATTGTTTCAGTATGAAAATGCTTACAGAACAATTCTGTTTGGATATTTTATTTTATATTGAAAAGAACTTTTATCACAATTTATTGTGCAATTGGCATTGGAGGCTGGGTTCGAAAAATATTTGTGGCTTTATCGTTCCTGCAGAAGACTTCCTTATTTTTAAACAGAAATAATAGAAAAGAGATTGTTGATATTTTTTGGTGAATCTTATTGCAATGTAGCAATTCACCTGGTAGATATTTACCTTTAAAAGGAAAATGAAATATACGTTTATTACAAAAGGTCAAAATAACCCCTGCTCTTATTGCTCTGGTATCTTTCAGACATTTTGTAACAAAACATATAAGACCCTTGCCTTCCCAATTAATTTATGGTATCATGAAAGACTCCTTACTGTCAAGGTTGCAAGTACAGAATCCACATGCAATGTGATACATTGGTGGTAAGAACTAAACAAAGACGCACAAAGTACACACACACACACACACACACACACACACACACACACACACACACACACACACACACACACACACACACACACAAATAATGAACTGAGAAGCAAAACTCGACATCAAAAATGTCATTTTGCTTACATGTTAAAAAGCCATCTTTGAGAGCAAATTATGTCCTTGTTGACACTTCATAAAACTGTAAGCCCCAAAAAGGCAATATTGCCACAGTTTTTTCTTTAATATTAGCAAGAAGATGAAAATACCAATTAAATCAGTACTGTCTCGCAATGCATCAAAATATATTAAAAGTTTTGGAAGAATGAGGCTCTAAAGTTCTCTTTAATCTATATGTAAAGAATGTAGACAGGACTTACCAACACAATCAACATTTGAACTACTCCATTGGCCATTTGGGGAACAGATACGGGTAATTTCACTCTGACCTCCACTTAGAAATCCCAGATGGCAACGATACTTCACAGTATCTCCAACATGATAGCTTTCCTGTTTTCCAAGGATGTCTGCATTTGGGAAGGTGCCAGGATCAACAGGGCACTGCTTCACTTGGAGGTTGAATCAGAAAGACATTTGAAGATAAAGAATGGAAAGTATAACCATCATAATTCATATTAAAATTATATACATATTTAACAAGTCAGTTTTCTCATAAGATAATGATTTTAATATATCAACTTTTATTATATTATATACAGAGTGGTAGCATAAAGTAAAAAGTAAAAAATAAGATCTACTTACATACACATGTGCGATTCAGTAAATACATATCTCCTTCACGTTGTCCAGTTTCTCCTGTACGAAGATCATGACCTTCTTGGCCATTGTGTGTGAATAGTACAGAGCCTGGTGTGTTACAGCCACAAGTATATCCTCCGGCATTATCATTGCATACTTCATCACAGTCATCGGTTTCTAATGCACACTCATTGATATCTGTGGATCAAAGTGTCATCTCATTTGTATTTCTTCTTTCAAAGGAAATAAACATTATTGATGAAACTTTATGTTTCATAAAAAAATTCAAAGGCACTAAGAAAATAACATTGTTTGCCATAGCATGCTTGGACTCTTTGGTTTAACAATTTATGATTTGAAGAACCATCACAAACGAACAGATTATTGATTGTTTGCATATTTTTCCAAAAATAACAATTTTATAACAACCCCCTCACCCACTTCTTAACAGTAAATAATTTCCCTGTTGAGGGATCAATAAAGTCATCTTATCTTATCTCATCTTAAAATTATTGGTATAAAAAAATGACATGGCGGTCGCATGGATGTTGCAGTAAACTGTTCAATATTCACCGTTTGTAAGTAATAGTCTTCCATGTGTGTTTGTCCCATGTGAGGTCTTGTTGTGACAGTAGTTGATGTGGGATTGTTGTCTATTGCTATTTTGAGGAAATATTTGCAGCATCTATTTGCAGTTTTAGTTTTAAGCTTAGTGTGGTTGGGAGAGATGTGAGTATTCCCCCCCATGTACTTTTTACAGTCTTCTTTGAAGAATTCCCCCTTGCTGTTTGGACAGGAATGTTGTTATCTTGTCCTGATATGTGGCTGATATGTAGCTGAGGAGGTTACTCTTTGTTTTTTTAATTTTGCGGTAGATTGGCAGTCTTCTGCAATATTGATGTATATCTTTACTTTTATCAATTTCCAGCCAATGCACTCCTAGTATGTGCCTTAGTTTAAGATGTTTCCTGTATGTGCATTTTAACTTTCTAAGTTATCTTTGGTAGGCGCCATGCTTGACAGTTATACAAGATTATTAGGAGCAGAAGTGTTTTGTACAGTTATGGCTTTCTGTGCTTGCCTATAAAGTCCCTCTTTAAGATTAGTTTTGAAATACTGATACATATTTTATTAACAGTTAATACTTTTTTCAAAGCAGAATAGTCGACAAAAGCAGAACTAAGTGAGTTTATTACTAATTACAAGAAAAAATACCATATCATGCAAACATTCCTTTTTTATTGTCCACAATAGTTTTCAAATGTGATGCAAAATTGTTTACAAAACTGTCCAGGGTTGATGACATCATTACCAAGACTTATTGATGAAATAGTTCAATTGTGCTTTTTTCTTTTCTTTTTTTCCTTTCATTTGCATTTCTCAGCTACATTTAAAGTAGTCTTAGCGAGCAACCGAGAGTGGGAGGCTTAGTTGCTGGTTCCCACAGTCAAAGATAGCACAAACATAGTGTATTGCAGCATTTGATTTTGATTTCATGTTAGGACAATAAGAGATGAGTGTAGACAAATCTCTCTCTTGGTGATTTCCTTTGTGTGTGTGTGTGTGTGTGTGTGTGTGTGTGAGTATGTATGTGTGTGTGTGTGTGTGAGTATGTATGTGTGTGTGTGTGTTTGTGTAAAAAGACATTCCAATCTTTAATGTTCTCTCTATAAGATAAGATAAAATAAGATAAGATAAGATAAGATAAGCGTGTATTTGAATCTCATTGTTTCAAAATGTTTTGGCAAAAGATGATTTCAGATCCCTTTTGTATTAGTATTGATAACACTCACCTATACAAAGATCTCCAGTCTTTAAATAACCAGGTCTGCAAGAACAGATATAACTTCCAATTGTGTTTACACAGTCATGAGCACACTTGTTTAGTGTACACTCATCCTCATCTGGAAAATTTTATATATAAAACAAAATCGTATAATATTTGATGCACATTTTTGCAATAAGATTTTGAGAAATAGATCATGGTAACCCCTTCACCCGCACCACTGTATCTCATGTAGTAGTTTTGAAAGGCTAGGCCTCCCCCCTCCAATCCTTGGCCCAGCCATGGAAGGCATCATTGCAACTATAGACCGACTGAAAGCCACTGTCGAGTTTCGTCACTGGACACTCTGTGACCAAGTGATATACTGTCTGTTGGCTCCTCCCACAGTGAGTGCAGGTGGGGGAGTCAGCTCTCCCCAACTTATGAAGGGTAGATCGGGTCTTCATGCACCTGGTCCGCAGCCTGTTTACCCACACAGCTCTAGACGGGCAGTTGAAACCGAGCGGTTTCTGACACAGCGCGGTCTTGTACGATTCGGAGCCCCTCGGAGCAGCCCTATTTTGTATCTTATATATATCTCTTCTGGCCCATAAAGTCAGCACTTATCCAGGTTTATTTAATTTGAAGCAGAAAAGTGACAATGGTTGCCATCCTCTAGATACAATGCTGTCTATTATAAAAAACTTACCCAACCCAATAACAAACACAAGCGTTTAACAAACACAAGCCTTGGTAACCCTTTAAATCTTAGTAAGGCAGTTTTAGTAATTTTTATTGCCCAAGGATAAGCTGAGGCGCCTCCTGGCTCTGTGTTGCATTATCATCACTTTGGTTACCATGTTGAGGAGGTGTTGCACAAGCGTCACTCGTACTTACTAACCATGTCTCTAGTGGCTTACAAAGTACTACCTTTTACTAGACTTTTGACAGCCTATATGGTTCTGAGACTAGTACTCAAATATGTAAAGATAAGAAAATATTAAATTATCAATGTCAAATGTCATGGATTCATATGACTTACCCTGGCATTTGAACATTTTATCAAATTCCCTGTTTGACTGACAGGTCATTGCAAAAGGTCCTGTACTCGGATGGAGTGTATATCCTGTGTTGCAAGTTACTGTTATGGTTTGCCCAAAGAACACTGTGCGAGCATGATTATACGTTAAGTGTGCCTCCGCTGGTGCAGTGCAAGTCAAAACTGAGTTCAAGGAGAGAGATATGGGAGAGGGATGAGAGGGATTGAAAGTATTGTGCAGCTGAACAACTTAAAAATGGGAATATAACAGGGATTATTGGAGGCTGAGAGATAGATATTTAGATTTAGAAATAAATGAGAATAGATTGAGGGAAACAAAAAGTGAAATGGAGTGACAAAGGTATAGAGAGAAAATTACTTTGTTGTTGTGACAGAGAAATACTGTGGTTACATGGGAAAAGTCAAAAGAAAAAACAACCCCCACCCTCTTACTTACAACATAAAAAAAAAATATTTTAGACTTTTTAGAAAGTTGTAAGAGATTATAGCATGTCAAGTTCATTTCATGATAAAAAGGGGCATTATTGCTCTCAGAAATAAAGATTAAAGTTTATCATATTCCAATTCTGTTTAAAATTATTAACTGGGTTTTCTGCAATTTAAAAAAAAAAAATCCTTACTGCTGCAAGTTGGCACGTCTCCTTGCCAACCTTGAGATGTGCAATGCCTAATTGGGCTTCCTGATGTAACTTGATAGCCATCATGACATGTGTATTTTACCACACTTCCAAATTCACCCTCAACTCGCTCAACACTCTTATCTGCATTCAAAACTTGTGGTGAGGTACCACAGTCAGTGCCTATGGAAAATAATCAGTTAGAAATTACTGAAAAGACTGTGATACTTTGATTCTTTTGTTTTAAGTCTTGACTTGATACATAGCTAGGAATTGATTTTCATACAAGATTTTTCTTTTTATTCTTCTAAGTTTATATTTGCACTCTTTATTTTTGACAAAAATGTTTTTAAAATCTATATGTATGACACACTATTGAGAAGAGAAAGTAAAAGAAAGAAATTTCTAATTTAAGAGTTAAATGTTCAAGGCTACATATCATGACCATTTGAAGTTTCAGGACTATTAATAAATGATTGAATAAATGTATGAATAATATTTTTTTAATATGCACTCAAATCTGCAGTGTACTTTAAGATAACAAAAACAAAAACAAAAAATCTTACTTGTGCACTGGGGAGCTTGAGACCATGTTCCATTTGCAAAGCATGTAACATTATGTTGGCCAACCAAAGAAAACCCTGATTGACATTCATATGTGATAGTGCTTCCTATATCAAGATTTCCATTGATTTGACTTACATATCCATTTTCAACAGTAGGTGCCAAAGGACAGAAAATACCTGTAAAAGATATTGCAAATTTAAAAAAAATTAATTTTAAAAACATCATGTTTAATAAGTAATAGAAAAACTGGTAGGAAATATAAACTTCACAACAAATGTGCATTCTGAATTTTTTACAACAAGGACATCAAATCATATTATACCTCATATTCATATAGTGAGGCTGTGAACTAGTCTGTAAAAGCTAATCAAACTTGCTTCTTTTGATTAAACAAAAATCAATGTTAGCTATGTGAAAAAAAAAAAGTAATATCTCCAGTTTTCTTTCATATCTTGAGGTTGGAAGTATCAATAGTTTACATCAAGTTCTGATTTATGTCAAGAAAACTTTCACTTTTAACCCTAAGAATGAAATATTTGGTTTGCAGTAACAACTGTTCAGAACTGATACTGGATATTTTGGTTTGAACTTTTCCCACCATCAAAGTTAAAGAAAACTATTTGCCTATAAAATAAACAAACCTCTCTGGGTAAATAAATCTTGATGTGACAATCATAGATTATAGTTGGCATAATTGTTATAAAAATAGTTTTGTAATAATAGCACAATGAATTCTTTCATCTTCCATACCATTGCCCTAAATCCACTACACATGGTATTTTCATTTTACAGCCATTAGTTTTACCCACACTTGGTGGTAAAACAAGGTTTGATGGTACACAAAAAGAAACAAAATAGTTTGTGCTTATGTGAAATTTAAAAATGATCAAACCATTTTTGTACTTGATTTAAGCCACTCAAAAGGATGAAAATTGCTACAGTGAGTGTGGAACAAGGATATAAAAGTGAGTTTAAATAATTATTGCATGAATAAGTATAAAGAACTTCACATACAATTACCATAATCAAGAGCAGGTCTTATTTTATTTATATCTTAAACAACTTATCTCTCCTACTATGTGTCAGTTGGCACCTCCTGTAGTTTCATTTCACTCATTTTTGAAGCAAGGCCGAGCATATTTATTCTTTGAAATATATAGTCTGCATACGTCTTGATATTTATAATCTGCTCTATCTATCACTATTGAATCATTTTAAAATAACATTGATTCTATTTTCTTGCTTTCCAAATTTGAAATCGGGTAATATATTCACTCAAGGCCCTGCCCACAAACTCATCATTATTTTGTCAAAACAGACATACGTACAATAACCTCTCTAATTTAATTTAAAGCTGTTCAATACAAAGTAAACTACAATGCTATTTTTATATACAAAGTTAAAAACAAAATAAAGAAGACTTACGTTCACATCTTGGAGATGTTCTCACATTCCATTGACCATAACCCCTGCATTCCATCAAGACTTCTTCCTTCGATAGATGTTCCATTGAGGTAAATGATGCTCCTGAAGTACATTTCACTCGAAATCTGTTGTTGTAGGCTGCAAGGGGATGATCTGTCTGACGTATGAGGTCAGTAACTGACGCCTCTGTATTCAGATCAGGCGTTGGACAATCTGGATATGCAGTAGAAATAGGCTAAATATAAAATAAACGCTATTGAACCATTCTATAAGAACTGAGAATAAAAGTAGCATTTCTGGTAGGGTTAGCTTATAATATAAAAACATTAAAAAAAAAATACAAAACACAAGATTTTTACCTATTGAAAAAGAAATGTTGAAGCCTCTTGCAGTTCCAACAAACATACTCTCGAAGTCAACAACAAATTGACCATTATTGATGGCTTGATAGATTGGTGTACTGGATTGTCCATTTAAGTTTTTCATCATTGTTCCTTGAGAGGAAATCTATGGAAAAGAGAAATTAAAGTAAGGTTTTACATATATACCGACACTATTCATTTTTGAATGCCAAAGACATGTGATTTAGATGGACAGCATTAACTCACTCAACCTCCTCCCCAAAATATTTGGATTACTTTGCTCAGTCTACCAATTCCAAGCACATTGTCAGAAAATCACTTTTACAGCTTTCATACGATACATAGTAAAAATAAACACTTCTGTTGGAGTATCTACTTTTTACACATATTCTTTTATCTTGGCACAAAAAAAATCTTCATGGCTAACTGAACTGGATTGGGCAAAAAGTAACAATAAAACAAGCAAATTACTGAAAACTTTTAAGCTATTATTCAGGAGTGAAATTTACAGCCTCTTACATTCAATGTGTCAAATCCGTTTAAATCCAGATCATTGATCACAAGAGTCACTTTCTGATTGTTTGGAACTGTAACAGTTGTGCTGCATTTGACAGTGTTTGGGTAGTTTGATACAGGGTAACCAGGGCTAGTGATGTAACCTGTTGAAGCTTCAAGGTTGTAGTTGCATCCTGTGAAATGGAGAACAGTAAAAATTATCCAAACAAGCAAAAATTGTGTGTAAAATTCAAGGAGGCCACTATTATCTTATAGTAAAGAAAAATCTTAGCTCAAGCCATGAAAAAAGTAAGACAGAAGGTGCAACTTACTGTATATACCAAACAAAAAAATGTACCTGGCAAGCTCATCTATTCATCACAAAATCTGGTTACCTATCTTTTTTTCTCACCTTGCCAAAACTTGAAATGAGCACCCCCTCCAGTTCTCCCGTTGATATTTTTCATTATGATGTACATATATTTCCCACTAGAGACCACAAATCCACTGCCTTTATAGGTGGCTTTGAGTGTTGCCAAGCTGGGATGAAAGACCATGTCACCATCTCTTATAATAATTTCACTGTCGTCAGCTAAATCAAGATCCACAATCTAAAGGTAGAAAAATAAAAATATCATCAAGGCAATCTTGAATAACTTAAAAAGAAAACAAAATTTTTGGAGAAAAAAAAGTTAAGTTTTTGCAAACAAGACAGAACCATCACCTCTTGAAATCAGATGATTATCAATATGAGTGTTAATAAGGGCATAAGTAGTGGCTTACAATTCCAAGTAATGCTATATGTGTCCGTTCGGAAATTAATTTAAAAAAAGAGGTGGTTTGCTCAAAGATGAAAAGATAAGTCAGACAAGGGATTTGTTGAACATATTTCAAATCACACACACACACACACATTTAAATGAAAACCCTCTTCCTAATAGCCTCATAACATTGCATACACATACAACAAATATTTGGATGTTTGGAGTGGACTTGAATAAAACAAACTTGCAAGAACCAGAAATTTTTTTCCATCCCTACAGTCACTAACATTAGCTCCATATGATGTTACTTTACACACACACCACACACAAACACACACAGAACACAGACACACACACACATAAACACACACTAACACAGACACAAGCACTCAATACTCATGCATACACACAAAGACACGCATACTATCTTTGACACTCACATACGTACATACACACTTGTTCACAAACTTAACATTAGCTCCATATGATGTTACTTTACACACACACCACACACAAACACACACAGAACACAGACACACACACACA
>JAUEKZ010000018.1:176302-202572 GCA_031471865.1 Melibe leonina | reverse complement strand
ACAGTGAGATCGTATAAAGACTCAAGACTTGTGGTACATAGAGCCTTCCATTTGTCACACAGTGAGATCGTATAAAGACTCAAGACTTGTGGTACATAGAGCCAGAGCTCATATTCATGTTTCTGCAACATGAAGCAGACCACCAGTGAAAATGAATGTCACCTTCTGGATAGGATGCTTGTTTATAGGAAGATAATTTAACCCTTTCACAGCGAGGTCTAATTCTAACCCAACTGAAATATGTAAAATCTTGAAAATCTATGTGTTCTTATTCTAGATAAATCAGATTTCAGTGAACTGACATATATGCCATAAGCCTGAATTTCAGGCTGATATAAGAGCAGGCAAATCTTGAAGATTTTGGTCTTTAGCAGTGAAAGGGTTAAGACCTTAGTAAGTTTCCTTGTCCAAAGAAAAACAGACGCGCCACTAGTAGGAATCAAACTCAGCACTACATAACAAACTAATGACCAGTTCAGCCATCGTGCCCCCAGTTTTTTTGTTTGCAAGTTATAAGTATTAGGCACTATCCACTACTTGGTCATATCAGTGCCTAAGGGCAACTTTAAGCAAAAAGACTGAATTAAAGAAAAGAGCAGACAGGGGAAGAACTAAAACATGAAACTAAAAAGAAAGTTGATTTACACAGCCACTTTCATAATCTCTCAAAATGACCAAAACCCTCATTGTCTTTATGGTCCTGGAGGACCAAGGCTTTTGATTTGCATATCAACTTTTAAAATGTCCACATTAATTAAAGTAAATGTGTGGCGTGGTAATGTCAAGGTCAAACAATAAAGCTCTGCCCTCCCATTTTAATTTATTATATAACAAAAGCTTATCTATGTAGAACAAGAGCTACTTATAACATTGTTTCCATTGTGATAATGTCAGTGTCACAACATGATTCCGTGTATAATTAAGATAAAGAAAATCTGATAATATGCGCCTAAAAACTTCTTTTTCACTCCTGCTATTCTCTGAGATTACAATTTGTTGTTCATATCAAATTCTTGCAACAAATAGGCCACTCTGTTACTGTTATATAACTGTGATTGGAGTCCACATAGCATTCTTTCATAAAGGAACTGTTATTAGCTGTCCCAAAATAGGGTTAATCCCTGGGCAGATTAATGGTCGTGGGTGCCAGCTCCATGCCAACTTACTAATTATTGGTAGGCCTCTATTCACACCAGTCAAGGAGAGACTGGCTGTCAAAGCCTGTCAAGCATGAGAGAGTCAAACTTACTGCTTGTCTCCCTTGTGAGATATGATAAGAATTTCCCAGGGAGTTGCTAATTAACTTAACAATTTACACTAAACGAAATCTTTCAGTTTAGGGGACTAAGGAGTTGATTATATGATTATTCTCTATTCTATGATAGCTTTAATTTTCAAACCAAACCCCTGCAGTTTAACTGAATTTTTGCAGTTTAACAGTCCCAAATTTTTAAGTCATTCAACACTGTGTGTGTGTGTGTGTATGTTTCACTGTGACACCTCCTGGTTGCTCTCGATCGATTTAGAAACTGACATTTATAAATGTAAATAATCCTTATATACGGTCCAAGGGAAAGAAGGTGAAATTTGTACGATATTTGGTCTTGGAGAGGAGATATTCAAGAAAACAAATTATGTCAACACCAAAAGCCTTTTGATTTTCCTCCACCATTCAATTTCTTTAGTAACAGGACTTGGAAGTGCACAGCTTAAATTGAATGCGTGTTCAGTCATCATTGGTGCAGAGAACTAATAATAGTACTAATTCAAGGGAGCTAACCTATTTGATTGGTACTGACTGAACCAATCTTCTTGATGGTCTAAACAATGACAAAGATAAAATAAGGTCCTTGACACCTTTCTCCATCTTAATATGATTGCCCCATTTTCATGCAACCACGCACAACCAAGTAAACACTCACGCAACCATATTAAACCACACACAACCACATATACCAAATAGTGCAATCACTTTTAAGAGCTATTTGTTTCCGAATTTATTGGACAGCATGGGTGCAAGTGGGTGGGTCCGAAATAGCCATTCAGAGCTCAATTTGCCTGCAAGTATGCATTGTAACCCTGAACCATATATTATTGTTTAAAGATGGATGCCGAAGAGTTCATTCTGCTGGGAAGTATAGAGCTCCAACATTCATTAAATACCAGCTAGCTGAGATACAAACAGCAGTCTGACACCCATGGAACAGTATTGACTAGTTTACTGTCTTGCCAGACAATTGGGAATAATACTAAAAAGTTGAGGAGAAAAGAGGGGAGGAGAGTATGAAGATGAAAACAAGAGGACAATGTTATCTGGAGAGCAGGACAAGGAGACCAAAGAGGAGAAGTGGAAAATGAAGAGAGAAAGGAGAGGAGGGCTTATATATTGGTTATTTGGTTGATAGTCACTTGTTTAACCCTTTCACAGCTAGGTACCTTCTAACCAAATATATATACACAATATATTCAAGATTCATGTGTTCTTATACCAGATAAATAAGATTTCAGTGGTATAGAACAGGCAAATCTTGAAGATTTTAATATCTAGTTAGCAGCTAATGAAATAACCATAACATTGAAAGGGTTAAGGCCCTTTAAACACAAATTAGGTCAACCCATAACCTGGAGAGAAACTTTGAATCAAGACAAAAGCAAGTAGGTGATCAGCCCATTGTGCATTCTGAAATGTGCAATCATGAGAGAGAGGAGAGAGAGCCAGAGAGAGAGAGTCATAGAGACGTTTTATAACAGCAAAATCATTCGTCCACAAAATCAGCTCATGAAAAAGTTGGGTTTTTTTTTCCAATATAAAATAAGATTATTGTCATTATTATACTTTTACTAACATTATTCAGGCCTATTATTAAGAAGCAAAGCAATTGGATGTGTGTATGGTGATGAAAGGGGATATGTGGGGGTATTTGAGTGTATCAGGAGGATGATTGGGAGTTTGGTGGAAATGAGGGTAAATTGTAAATGCCTGTATAGAGTCTATTATGGATGAATGTGGGTGAGTAATGATGTGTCTGTGTTGTGCAGGTAATACAGATTCCTAGGTAATTTATTATATTTTCAAAACCCTATAATCATAATATTTTTCTCTGATACATGTTTGTTTTGTTACCATGTTGTCCTTACTATGTATTGTATTACTTCATCTTAACAATGATTTGCTTTCCCATTATTATTATGATCATTATTAACATGTTAAATAATTCATTGTATTTTTGGCTTCAATGCCCTTCAAAGGAATAAACTTGAAAGTATGGTGCATTACGCTGTCATTTAATTACATAAAAACGTACATATTACACTACATGAATGATGTGATCCTCTCACTACAGCAAAGGAAAAACCATTCTAGATGTTGAACCAGCTAATGTAAATTCTTGAATAATTACGAAATTCTGGCACGATGGACTTTCACTTTTGGGCATAATAAATTAAATGTTAACCCTTTCACAGCGAGGTCCGATTCTAGCCAAACTGAAATATGCAAAATCCAGAAAATGTACATGTTCTTATATAAGATAAATCAGATTTCAGTGAAATGACATATGCCAAAAGCCTGAAATTCAGCATATATATGACATATATGGCATATATGTCAGTTCACTGAAATCTAATTTATTTGGTATAAGAAGAGGCAAATCATTAAGATTTTTTGCGTCCTTAGCAGTGAAAGTGTTAAATACATTTAAACATCTGCTGTTTTTTATCATTCAGATGTACACCATTCATTGCCATGTATTAGAACTATATAGTAAAAAAACCAAAAAACATTGGTACATTGAAGTGCTTAGGAAAGTAATGGAAAGAATGTTTAGAAGTGGGTGCTGGCATACTTTTCTGCAATTTAATGAATTTGCGCTTCTGAATACTGACAAGAGCATGACAAAGTTCCTTCTGACGACCTTTCAAACATCATCATGCCATTATTATTCAATAAATAAATTCAGGTAATTTACCAACAAGAAACTTGCTGATGTCCCAAACCAATAAGAACACCTTCATAGCATATGGGCCTAATTCTGTAACTATCTTTCGACAACACAATTTCCAGTAGTCCTTTTTTTTTTTTTTAAACTTGAAGGCTTACACTGTAAGTAAAGAAAAGCATCAGATACCATACCCTTTATTTCAACATGAAAACTCCAGAGTCTATTTTTGCATGAGATTAGTCGTTAATTATAAAGAATCACACTGACCAGCCTTAGAAACAAAACAAAGATAACAGTGTGAAAGGGAAAATTTCATCAAAGAATAAACATCATCGAAAAAGTGAGATCATTAAAAATTTTACTGGAGCTTTGAAACAATTCAAACACTAACAGAGAGATAACTTCTAAAAAAAAACACTGGCCCTTAGGTTGATTACATAATGCAACTGATGATTTTCGATGAGTTATTCCCCTTAAGTGCAAAGTATATATACAGAGCTGGTGATGCAAGAACTCTGAGGACCAAAGGGTTAAAATCCCTCTACTTTTAATGCTTTTAATGTTATTGATTAATTTTCAGTCACTTGAATAATTCAATCTTATTTTGTAAACATCAAAAACCACATTAATTACAACAATGAAGCAGGTGTCTTGATACATAGAAACAAGGAAATAAAATACATAAACCCTTGTTTGTTCATTGCACAAAACATGATTATTGAGCTCTAACTAATAAGAATAATTTTTAAAACTCTTACCAACAGCAGGAGGATCATAGGAGTCACCAAGAAGAATCTCAGGGGCTGAGTAGGCTAATGATCCACAAGAGGTTTCTAACTTCTTCCCTGGTGCAAATACATTGCTAAATCCAAAATCTGTGAGTTTCACTTGCCCTATCTTGTCGAAGAACACAACATTTTCCGGTTTAAGATCTCTATGGACAACATGTAATCTATGGCAGTAGGTTATTGCTTCAACTATTTGACGGAAATATTTTTTTGCTAGAGCTTCATCCAATCCAGAGTCATGTCGCATTATGTAGTCATACATATCCCCATCTCCAAGCTCAAGGATGAGGTATAGCTTTGTTTGGGTGTCAATCACTTCATACAAACGAACCACATTTGGGTGTTGGACAAGTTTCATGCATCGCACTTCCTGGAACAGATGTGATCTCGACATATCATCGAGTTTTTGTTTATCAATGACTTTAACAGCCACTTTTTCTCCGGTGAAAACATGTCTTGCAAGTTTCACGACAGCAAAATGACCCTGTCCGATCGTTTCCTCAAGATCGTATAACCCGGCAATTTTGCCGTCATACACGTTCTTCGTCTTTTTCCCCGCCATCCCACTAGCAGGTGGGATCTAATTTAAGATAAAAATATTCCTATTCCGGCATTGCAAAAATATGTTATCATAGATCATCCGAGGAAATTAACAAAAACAACTGTGGTATCCATCTCACTATCCACAGACTCACAGCAGCCATATTTCCTTACTTAATCAACGCGCAACTTCATTGCGCATAATGTAGGGTCATGTGATCAGTTCAGCATAAGGTTGAATGAACTTCTCTATGATCTGGAGAGAGATGACTTCCGTGTTTATAATAAACAAAATAACTATGAGTCGCTGTCGATATTTACGTCACACATTCCAATCTCCCGTAGTAGGTAGCTTAGACTACATCTCTCTTGTCGATGGTGGGTAGCTAGGTAGTATGGGCGTCATAACACAATAGGGAACGAGGAACCATCGAAGATCACTTTGAGCGCTTTGCTTAATCCAGTGGAATACCTATTTTATTTTGGTACGGGATGAATCTCATGCCTTATCTGATTTGCACATTTTTTAAACTATAGAACCTTATAGTCTTTTGCAAGATGTGGAAAATTATATCCTCTCAAAATCTAAAAAGAGTCTAAGCTTTCGGGCCATAATATTAGTTCAATCTGTAATTATGACGTGCAGAATGAGACAAACCCAAAGAAAGTAGAAAAATCGAAAAAGAGAAAATGGACCTCAGCAGAGATCGAACCCGGGATCCCGCCACAGCACCCATCGCCTGTCCGATCTGTGTTATGCAGGTGGTACTACCGGTCGTCCTTGTTCATTTGGTTTTGTCGAGCCTTGGTTGACGCTTATTCGGCTCAGGCATTTCTGGAATGCGCGGCTTAACGGGGAAGAAAAGAAAAAGACATTTTTGCGATGAAATTAATAAAGCGATAGCTCAGCAACCTCACATGAATAAACCTTGAGCGTACAAAGCAAACTTTTAAGAAATAACAAACATTTGCTGTTTTTTAATTGTATTTTAATGCAGCATTACGCCAGCAAAGTGACATTTCTAATTTATGGCACTTTTAAGAAAAACTTTAAAAGCCTTTTTTTTCTTTTGGTTATTTATAAACAAATAGACCATTCACATTTTTTCTTATTCAATTAAACGTGTTCAGGGCAATTTCGTTTGCCTTGTTAAAAAATAATTATAGTCAACCATTGAGTTTTTGCATGGGGTGTCTTGTCTTAAAATGTGGCGGAAAAGTTGCACCATATCTATAGGACTAGTCTGTTGTGTAGTTTGTTGTGTAGGGTATATTGAGTGATGGCGCTTGTTCTGTTGGAAAATGAGTATTTCTTTGGTTTTATGTTATAAAGGTGTTTTTGATGTTATTGTTGGGTATTTCAGATACGTAGATGCCTTTTCACATCTCATCCGTAAGGTCGACTCGCCTTGGCTGATTCCGATATTTCTTGCATAAGGTCTCTCCAGTATTGAAGATCTTCTGTAAGGATTCTTAAATTTTCAAGGTCCTCTGCCGTTCTGAGTTTGATGTTTCGCTCAAACGTTGTTCGATTTTTTGTCTAAAAGCACCGGTGTGTTGGTATCGGTCTTCCATTGTATGGGTTTCCGTGTTTTTGAAAATATTCGGACATGGCGTAGTGTGCTGGTATACTTTTATTTCTGCGTAGTATGTGGCCGAAAAGTTGTCATCATTGTTATAAGATGTCAAAAGAAAATAGTCTTTCGTCTGTGGTGTTATAAAGCGATTCAGGGAATGGTCAGAGTCAGAGAAAATGTCTGATTGCAGATTCGATAACCAGCGATCAAATTTCTAGGCAATAATTGGGTAGAATTTTCTATTAAAAAATATTTAATAATAAAGGAAATGTATACCCCCCCCCCCCCCGCCCGATGGAATAACTATTTATTGTATTTGATAATTATTTGTAGTTAAAACGGCAGACCTGCATTATGGTAAGTATGGTAACTGTAAAAGACTGTATAAATAACAAAAGAGGCGAGTGTGTAGTTTCAATAACCACTCAGATTACATTGCATAAACACGTAATAGTCATGATCACCACCACCACCAACACAACCACTACCATCAATACCATGAGCATCATCACCCACCACCATCACCACCAAGAACACCACCACCACTACAACCACTACCATCATCATCTCCACCGCAGCCACCACCACCAATTACCACTGTCAGGTACTTTAAACCTTTCAATGCTAACGACACAACAAGTCTTCGAGATTTGTCTATTCTTATACCAGATAAATCAGATTGGCCTATGTCAGATCACTGAAATCCGTTTTATCCGGTATAAGAGCACGTACATTTTGAAAATTTTGCATATTTCATTTAGGTTGGAATCAGACCTCGCTGGGAAAGGGTTAACAATCAACAGATACTTTTTTCTTCTGCAAAACCTCGGGGTCTATACTAAATGAGAAGATGGACCCAGTCCAGTGCGTGCCTCTGCTACTAAAATATTGGCAATTGTTTGCAGAAACAAAACAAGGGAGAGCTTCACAAGGGAAAAAAAACCCATTCTCCCCACAAAACCGAACCACGTACTCGAAAATAAACAAAATCAACACCCGACTCCCAAAACAAAACCCCACCCTTAGTGTTCTGAAATAACATTTCAGTACACATCGCCCCCACCCCAATACGGATCGAATGGGACTTCTTTTACTTCTTTTTCAGTATTCAGGGGAAACGACTCTCAATGTTTCATGGGAGGAAGTGCATTTCTCCAAGCCTCGTTTTGTCCACAGTGAACGACAGTCGCCATCTTGAGGAGATTTCCTCAAAAAATGTACACTGAACCATTGGGAATCAGAGCTAACACACGGAGAACATTGTCATGCAAGTCAACTGTTGAACAATGTGATGTGGCTGTGCCATCTGAGGCTATCTTTTAAGTGATAAAGTAAGACTGTGAAACTTTCCGTCTTTTAATAGGTCAAGCATTGGAACTCCTTAGTCCGCGATAGATTCTCTGTACAGAGTTGTCGGTTTTACTCATTTGTTCATTATCAATTACTTTATAAGCTCTGTAGAGTTTAAATTTGTTCTAAGACTCTCTTAAGATCCATCCCAAGTTCACTTTCTCGCTACTTTACTTGCCGGCGGTGTTTCCTTGAGTCATGGAGAATTCACAGGAAATGAGCGTTGTGTTTTTCATTACCAACATGGCCTCTGAACAATGGTCCTGACATGTCTTGGCTCTAGAGGATAAGAAGTCTTCCATAGATTTGGAGGGAGCTCTAATCCATCAAAGCCACACGTAAATTCCAATAATGTTCATAGGAGATAACTGCATGTGCTCTCTTGCTAAATTTAGGCTATCTATAGACTTGTATAGTTGATGACCCTATCTATGTGTATTGTCCCTGTCAGTCAGATCATGTCTCATACATGTCCATAGAGTCTTGATTGGCAGTGTTCATTTATTCTTTAGTCAAGGAAAAGGCTAGACTAGATCTACCATTAATTGCTGTGTGAAGACTTAATTTTGACACGTTTGTGAGGACATTCTGCATCCAGTGTTTGTATGTCAGTAGTTACAGAATTGTGTACACTATACTATGAAGTTGTGATTCCCCCGTTTTCAAACTTATAAATAGAGGTCTAGATAAATCTAATTTCAAAGATCATCTAGATAACAGGCATTTTTTGAAGTAAACTATTGCGATATTGACATTCACATACCTACCTATACTTGGATGAAAATTTAATATTGTGGAGACCTTTAACCCATTCACAGCGAGGTCTAATTCTTACCCAACCGAAACATTCAGTTTTGAAAATGTACGTATTCTTATACCAGATACATCCGATTTCAGTGAACTGACATATTCCAAAAGCCTAAAATTCAAGCTTTTGGCATATGGCAGTTCACTGAATTCTGATTTATCTGGTATAAGAACAGGCAAGTCTTGAAGATTTTGGTGTCATTAGCAGTGAAAGGGTTAAAAAGAGAAGAGTAATTTATACAATTGAAGGTCTATTTGTTTTTGGGTTGTTCTAAACATTTCAATTTAGAATCACATTTTTACAAAAAATGAAATGTTAACTTTATATGGAGTTAAAACCTTTTTTTCTGTCTTATCTTACAATCCCAACTAAGCAGGTATACTTTGAACTCATGCATTGCATTTGAATTGAAAGAAACAATTTTTTTTTATCACAGGTGCGAAGTAGCTCACAGCCATTGGTATTTTTCCTCATAGTGTGTTGACAATCCAGCACCTTACCAGAAGATTTTTACTCAATACTCGTCACAGCGGGGTCTTGCTTATCCCGCATTTTCTTTCTTGCACCAAAATGCCTCTCCCTAGCAGGGCAAAGGTGTACTCAGACATCAACACACACAAACCTAGAGAGTACTGGGACTATGAATCACATGTAGTTGACTGGGGGTAAGTATATTATTATATTTTTCAAAAGTTAATCTGAGATTTTATTTCTGCTTATAGTTTTTTGCCTTTTTTTTGCAAAAGTTTTAAATCAGCAGATAGAATAATTAATCATATTCTTAACAATTTTTAAAAATACTGGTTTTAATTGTTGTTATCAACTTTGTTTTCATGTTTCCAGGAATCAAGATGATTACCAGGTTGTTCGCAAACTTGGCAGAGGAAAGTACAGTGAAGTTTTTGAAGCCGTGAACGTCACAAATAATGAAAAATGTGTGATAAAGATATTAAAGGTAAGTGCTATATAGAGAAATTTTCATTGCTCTATATTTGATTTTAACTCAATTGTATATTTGTGATGCACAAAGTTTGGTTACTTTTAAAATTTAGTTTTCTGTTGGAAAAATATGGAAATAATGAATTGGGGAAACAATTTTACCACTGCTGATAATTATAGTTTACAGTCAAGATCAACATCAAAGATATAATATTGACTTATATTTGTTTCTAAGACAATATAATATATCAACTGATATTTTAAAGAAGGATGTGTGGCTCTCTAATGTTGTGGGCTGATCACCTACTTACTTTTGTAACCTTGATACAGGGTTTTGGCTGCGTTTCATTAGGCTTTCTTATCAGGTTTTATGTGCCTCATTGCTGCTTTTGCCACTGATTTAGAGCTCTGTCCCAGTAATTCATGAATGGGTGAAGGAGTTGACAATAATACACATGTGAAGAAAGCCTGTTGTTTTTGTATTTTGTGGTATGGAACAATGCTAATGCTTTGCCAGTGTTTTGTAAAGAATCAAACTGATTCCAAGTTTCTTTTAGTTGGCTGTTGGATTCTGCATATGATAATAGACTATGGAAATATAGAAATAATAGTTTTGTTTTAATATTGTTTGTCACAAAGCATTTGTAATTCATTTAAATCTTAATCCTCTCTCACTCTGTTAAACATCATGAATTGTAAATGCATTTCTAGATCAAATAAAGTGTAATATCTGTTGCTTCAACCCTTTTTTTTTAGCCTGTCAAGAAAAAGAAAATCAAAAGAGAAATTAAAATCTTAGAAAACTTGAGGGGAGGGACGAATGTGATCACCCTGATGGCCATTGTGAAAGATCCGGTTGTAAGTACTGAAATTTAAAAAAAAATAAATTATGAAACAGTGATGCCATTTTTTGTTGACCAGTTTCTCTTCATCACTGATCAAACTTGCCATTTGTTTGGAATGATGGAGGCATAAGGAATCAGCAATGTCAATTTTATTTTAAAAGTATGTAATGGAAAGATTGACATTTTTTTTTCTTTTAAAATGTTTAACTTCAAAAGGATCACAAGTATGGTATAGTTTGTTTCCATTAAAAATGTTCTACCTTGTCTTTTTGTACTGTTAAAATTTCATTCCATTCTTGTGTGTTTACTGTTGTTTCAGTATATTTAAAATACTACTGTTAGTGTGATATGATATTTTGAGGTAACTAATATATCTTTAGCTTGCATTCACCACTTTCTTATATTATTGAATTTTATTTTTCAGTCACGAACACCTGCTCTGATATTTGAACATGTCAACAATACAGATTTCAAGGTCAGCCATTGAATATTACTGTCCTCTTTTCTTGCTTATCATCTTAATACATACATGGGCATATAAGTTGGAATGCAAGTGGTTGTGTTAAGTGAAAATACAATGGTTTTTATTCTTTCTGAATCAGGAATATAGTTAAAAACTTCATTATTGAAAATTTGAATTCAATGATCTGGTAAAGAAATAGCTGCTCCATGTATTGTTTTAAAGAAAAAGAATCTGAATCTTTAAAGGAAATGAAGAAGATAATAAATATGAAGCTTTATACATAAATAATGTTTAGAGGTTATGATTATATGTAAAAGCTCTTTGATGCAATTGAAGAGCCGATATATTATCTTTACTATCTCACATCCCATTAAAACAGAAAATGGAAGAAACAGAGATATATTTATTTAAAAATAGATTTAATTCATTAAGCATTTTACTCACAGGTGTTAATTATAGTTTCCAGTTCACAATATAAAAAAACATTTTTTGTTGGCATTGTTTTATTGAAACAATTTTCCCCCTCCATTTTTACTTTTATTTCTTTTTTGTATTATCTTCATTGTTGCTGTTTCTGATGGTTTCTTGTTGGTGTTTTTGTAAACTTAATAATACTTTTAATTTTTCTTTCAGCAATTGTATCAGACCTTCATTGACTTCGATATACGATTCTATCTTTATGAACTATTGAAGGTAAGTTTTATATTACATAATTTAGCTGCTTTGGAAAATTTGTCAGCAACTCTTCATTGGAACATTCTCATTAAAGAAGTAATAATATTTCTTTCTTACAAATGCACACATGAGAGATGTAAAAATAAGTAATACCTTGAATGTTTTACTTGTATATAATTGAGATAATACTGGGCATTTTGCCTCAATACAATTCCATCACATTTTTAATTTTGTTCCTCAGGCCTTGGACTACTGTCATAGCATGGGTATTATGCACAGAGATGTGAAACCTCACAATGTCATGATAGATCACGAAAATAGAAAAGTAAGTCCTCACCGCAGTTTTTTATGCTTTGTATGGAGATGATAAAAACTGCTGTTTTGAAATGTGTATTGTAAATCTTTCATTATGGAACGGTTCTCAGAATATTTGTTTCAAGTTCTACTCTTCTTATTAACTTAAAATTTTTGTTTTGAATGGATTTATTAACCATGTGATATGAATGGAATGTGTTCTTTTTTATTTTTCCCTGCAGCTTCGCTTGATAGATTGGGGTTTGGCAGAATTCTATCATCCGGGTATGGAGTACAATGTGAGAGTAGCATCTCGATATTTCAAAGGACCCGAGTTATTATTAGATTATCAGGTATGGAAATCGAAAACTTAAATTCAAATTTTTTGTACTAATAGTCTCTGCACTTTCCAGAAAAGAAAGCAATGTGCAAATTTCAACTTAAAAAAACAAGAAGATATGAGGAAAAAATGCTTGGCAGATAATTTTAATTTTAAATAAATTATTCAGCTTATGGATAAATTTGTTTTCTTATGCAATCATCAAATTTTATAGTTTGCCAACACATGACTGGGAGCTTGAGTTTAGTTACAATATCATACATATTTATAATTACGGAGTGATTTAAACTTAAATGAAAGACACACTCTGAACTTCTGATTCCTTCATCTTTGTGTGGTAGCACAATAACTTTAAACCAACCAAACACCAATACATTAGTCTGAATATTTGATAATTGTTAGAAATTTTGTTTCTTTACTACTACACAAATGCTAACCAACACTTCACGCATGTCAAATAGGTTAATCTAGTGGTCAGACCATCATGGTGAAGTCTAAATTTAGCTCTCCCTTGATGAAAACAGTTTGTTTGTTTGTTTATTGAGAGTTTTAAGGCGCTTGCAACTGCTATGGTCATATAAGCGCCCAAAAAAAACAAACAGTTATCAGCAGTCAGTTATGGAGGATAAAAAAATCCATCAGGCAACTGTGTGATAATGAACTTAGTAATAAATAGAATCAATTTTTATAGAGATATGATTTTTAATTCTTTTGTAAAATATAACTTGATTTAGTTTTCTAAAATATGAAATTCTTTTCCCCAGATGTATGACTATTCTCTTGATATGTGGAGTTTGGGCTGCATGTTTGCAAGTATGATTTTCAGAAAGGAACCCTTTTTTCATGGTCATGATAATTATGATCAGGTGAGAAATAATTTCTGATTGATTATTACACTTTCAATTTATCATTTGATATGTGGTAAGAGAGAATTATTTTATATTTTGAAGGAAGCTGGTCTTGAATTTTAGATGTAGAGAAGGGGAACATGACAAGCTTATTTTTTGAAAAATATGGCAGTGAGAAATAACATTGCAGCTTTGATATAAAATTTGTATTTCTGACCTGTTTTTCTCATCCATTTATTTCTTCTACCCACATTTTCTTTATCCCATTATCTGACCTGGTCTTTGCTTTTGACAAGTTTCATATTCCTCATTCACTTTCAAGTCATTCTTTTTTTCTCTCAACAACATTATGGCTGACAACCTTTGAAGGCACAATTTCACGCTTATCTTTTAATGAATCAGTTAAGATCATTCAACCACTTAGAATAAGCAGAAAAATCAACCAATGATGATGGTAGTGGAAAGGGTTACCTCCATGGCAGTAAAATCTCACAAATCTCAGGCAAAAGGCTGGCAGCGCCTCCACTTACTGCTGTGTTATTACTATTCTGAAGATTGTCTTGTTTTATGCAAAACAAAAAAAATGTATTGCTCATTTAACCTCCTCCTCCTTTTTTTGGTAGCCCAAGAGTCTTATGTTCTCAGTTTTAATTTAATGTATTCCTCATTTGCTCCCCTTCTTCCTCATCCAAATCTCTCTGTCCTAGCAATGATGAGTATGTGTTTATAAGACTGTATCAGGGTTAGAAAGTAATCTTTGACACACAAGCGTCTTGTCCAAAGAGTAATAATTGCCATTTGTCCAATACAGTATATGAGCTCTGGGCAAATAGGCCACCAGGATATACTGGGCTCACCAATTTGTGTATTTTAGAAAGATGTTTAATGGTTATCGCTTTTATCATGTGACTGCTCCCAATGATGAAGCTGAAATACCTGTCAAATTGGTTTTGAATGAAATTAAATAATTTGTCTGTCTCTCTGTTTTCAGTTGGTTCGTATTGCTAAAGTTTTAGGAACAGATGATCTTTATGGTTACATTGAAAAGTACCAGATTGATCTAGACCCAAGATTCAATGACATCTTAGGAAGGTAAAGGTCTTTTAGGGAATGCTTTGAATTGTTTTGAATTTAGGAAACCAGCTGCTTTTTTTTTCAATTCATATAATAATCATGTTTTCCCCACTAAGTTATTGAATAAATGTAATTAAAACCAGTTTATATTCAATCAGTAGACCTGCTTTCACCTGAAATGATAGCCTGATAATCCAATTTATTGACTAATTATTGAATACAGACTAAAAAAAAAATCTGGGAGGAAATTGGTTTTATCTGCTTTGGAAATAAAAAATTAAAGATCTATATGAATCTCGGTACCAACCCATCAGTTAGGTTGGGAAAGAAATGTGAGATAGATGAGGATCCAATCGAGAGAATGACAATAATTATCACTTGTCTGCTTGAAGCTTCAGACATCATAATGAGCTCCTGGGCATTAAGCCAGTGTGCTCTGGACCTAATTTTTTATAGATTATGAAATTATTGAATTTTTATTTCATCAAAAGCTTCTTTTTTGTTATTTCAGGCATTCTCGGAAACGATGGGAGAGATTTGTTCACAGTGAGAACCAGCATTTGGTCAGTCCAGAAGCTCTTGATTTCTTAGACAAGCTCCTGCGTTATGACCATAATGATCGGCTAACAGCACGAGATGCCATGGATCATCCATACTTTTGTATGTCTCAGAGTTTTATGCACATTTTTCTCTTGGTAGCTTCTCTTGTGCACCTTTTGCAAGCTACTGTGATGGCTAAAAAGAAATCTTACTTTATATTTTTGTCATCTTTTATAGCTTTATTCCTCTTGTCTTGTACGGTATTTTTGTTTTTTTAAGCCCATTCCAGATTTGATTAACAGACAGATTGGCACGATCAGTGCTTTCAACCATACATAAAAAATGTGTATTCTTACGAATTTTCGTTCATCATACGTTTGTACGCATTTTGCCGAGGATGGTATGCATTATTCAATTTCTATAATTTAAAAAAAATTGGTAAAAGTAGAAAAATAATTCCCGTTTTTGACACTAATATAAAGCAGTTTTTACTGCGTTGTACTAATGACATTACCTGAATTTCAGGATTGTATGCAATTTATAAAAAACCTTAGTCATTTTGGGTTTGCATTGTACATTTTTATGGGCTACGATTGGCAGCACTGCTCGATACTTAAAATATTCTGCATGGAGAAGTTTCTAGCTTGAAAACTGCCATTCACAAGAAGTAGAGCGAAGAAGGGTAGCTCTACTTGCGTACAGTGTTCTCATTTGATCTTCTGCTTAGTTTTCAAACTCATAATTGTTAGAAAACTGACTGAAACACTCATTCTATTTATTATATGGAAATGGTACACCCACCAAACATCATTGATCCAGAAAAAGAGTTCTACGAGACACCCAAAATCAGGCTGGTTGTTTTGGTCTCCCTGAACTGGAAAAAGGGGCTCATTTTGCCTACGAACAAAGGCATCATTTGGCATTGCTTCTAAATGACTTCCCAGTACAAAGTAATTTTTTATTATAAATAAATGGGTGGTTAGCAGATGCCTCTGGTGGGCGCTACTCCTATCTCTTTTAATTAGCCTATCTTTGTATTTACCCCTTGGTGCCTACTCCAAATTACGCTATTTTGGATGGGCTGTTACACTCTTTTAATCTTTTGATGGGCAGGTCTGAGATTTAGTGACCACGGTTTGAATCCTGATCTGGTCAAAACACATATTTTCAAGTTGTCCCTGTTATAAGATATTAAATATATTTCACTTTCAAAAGCTTAAAAGATAAATCATAACTCACTGTCTAAGCATTTTAAAATTGTTTTTGAAGGCATTTACATATAATATTCTTATGCATTTGTTTAGATCCAATTGTGAAAGAGCAAGGCCGCATGTCCAACATCTCTGGCCACACCTCCCCTACTCCTGTTGCAGTGCCAGGCCAAATTGGCGGTGAGTTGGTGCTTTGAACAAATCAACTGTCTTGGTTTTTTTTCCCATTATTACGCTGTTATGATTTTTTCTTCTTGACATTATGCCTGTGTAGTTGTATTTCTTTTTTTTACATGAAAAGGTTTTTTTTTCTTTTTGCGGTTGTCAAATGTATTCACCTTGTTTCATCCAAAAGAATTTTTTAAAACAGAACGATCATTCTCAGAACATAATTTTTTTAAACTGCAGCAGAAAAGGAGCTGAATTTTTTTTGGTTATATTTTTTTCATGTCTGACTTACATGCTCGTCTTTATTAGTCTTCATCTTTCTTTCATTTTTCCTCTGTGGAAGATTTTCATAACTAATTTTGTGTTGGAACACCAAGTATCTAAAGGGCTTTACCATTGTTAGTGTGGAGGCCTTACTGCACATTTTTTCCCCCAAATGATAAGCATATTGGTAATAATGGTTGTCATTTTCTAATTGAATGTTATGCGTGAGGCTGTATTTTTAAGTACATCTTTCAAAATATAAAACTTATGAAAATATTCTTGTGAACAGATTAAATAAAAGTAGAAAACTTAAAGGTGTAACATTACTTTTTTTTTTTTTTTTTTCACAGAAGACTAGTATGAAAAAATTGTAGTCATTTATTAAAAGGTATTTTCCTGATTCTGTCTCAATTATTTTTTTACCGTTATCTTCTGTATAGGTATTATACTAGTTTTTTGTTTGGTATATTTTTCCCAAATAAGTTCAGTTTACACTTCAAGTGCCTTCATATATATCTGTATTTGTAAACATTGTCTTATTGAAAAGAAAAAAAAAGATATATCAGGAGTTGCGTTATATTAGATATTGTTACTTTGGTTTTGGGTTAGTTTTGATTGGAGTATTGATTTCTATCTAGTTAAGTCTAAATAAATACCTTTAAAAACCTGCTTTTGACATGTATATCGATATTGTAACTTGAATTCTGACTCCCAATTTGATTAACCAAGTGCTGGTTTTTAATGCTTTCTTCCAAAATTTTCCTGTTAGGTATTGTCTTGTTTAGTTGATACTTTTGCCTTTCCATATCTACTTGGCACATAATTATATTTTTTTCATTTGAATAAGAAAAGTAGGCTAATCTTATATTGACATAAATTTATTTGACTATGTCATTTTCATTAAAGCTCTCTCTGTCAATTTCCCAGAGTATAATGTAATGCTGAATAAGGAACCTCCATATTGTTAAAACTTATGTTAAAAAAATATTCAGACTTGTAAATTATTTGCCAATTGGTTAGATATTGCCAACTATAAAAGTATCCAAAGTTGCGTCAACTACTAATCTTACTTACATTGATGTCAACCATGGCCGATAGTGTCTGTCTATTCTTTGTGATGGTAGCTTATCTAACTGGCTTTTGGGTTAGGAGAGGCGGTCACGTCAGGCAAAACTTGTCTGACTCTCACTTTTGTATTATTTGCCACTCAATTTTTTTTTGTAAGCATCAAAATTATAGCAATGATTGATGGTCTGGTAAAAATTTTTTATTATGATCTATTCAATGTGACTTCGTCTCAAGAAATGCTATGAACCAGATGTTCTGAAACGAGTAAAGCTAACTTGTTTGGCATTGGAGAAAGATCTGTCTCAAGATGTAATTCTTTCTTGTTTTATTTATTTTTAAGATTTTAGATCTTTTGCGGCTTCATCAATAATATTGAATTGTTGATTTAAGAGCTAAAAATCTAAAAACTTTGCAACAGAGGCTTTGATCTAAAAAAGGATTAGATGCCCTGAAATAATATACTTCAAACCATTCCTTTTGGAGATGCTAGCATTTTTTTCCCCCTGGCAAATGACAGTAAGGATTAATGTGTTGCAAGAATTGTTTAAAATAATTGGATGGAAATGAACTTTTGAGTTCGATTAATGTATTTCATTTTTAAAAATACAATGGTCATATTATATTCATTTTGAATTGCGATCTGGGGTCTATTTAAATGTATAAAATTTTCAATTATTTTAAAGGTGATTTACACGTCTGAATACTATTTTACCCTTGATAATTCATTTAATACTTTTTTTTGGCTGCGAATATTGCTTAGTCAAGCAGAAAAAAGTCGAAAGGAATTCCAAATCATTGTTTTCTGTGTACAACGCTAAATGGTGTGACAAACAATCTGAAATGAATGTGTAGGAATTGAAATCTGAACGGTCTGAAATTTTGGATAAAATATCAACTCTTGGTAACATTATCATACAGAAATTTTGTAGAATGTTTGTAGCCCTTGGTTCACATTTAATCTATGTTTAAAAAAAGTTATTTTCTCTTGAAACAGTTGTGCAGTATCAAAATAGTACTTTGTTCCTATAACATCTCACTTGTTCACCACAAGTTTTATTTCCAAACACTTTATTTGTATAGGGTGGTGACAGCTGTAAAGTTTTAGTTGCCATTAAAAATTTTGAAAATAATCTGAAGCTCATATCAGTATCTGAATACCCCACCATTTTTCACAATGGCAAGGATAAAAATATTAGTATCTGTTATCAGCTTCAATGCAGAGTAAAGAAATTTTAGTTTTGAGATTTTTCCACTTGTATATATTTTACTTTTGAAACAAAAAGTTATAGCTTATGAAGTTATGGAAAAATTTCCGATCAGTTCCTTTTTCTTTTTTCTTTTTTGTCATCTGTCTTGAAACAGATTAATTTTGATTTAGGCAAAATAATTCTTGGAAATGTTATTTGAGTTTCTTTATATAACTGTCTCCACCCTGTTCTAACTGACACAGCATCATGCAACTCACCTGTTACAACATATACTGTACAGCCTTAAAATCCCGTAAATGTTACTTTCAGATTTGAATTGGGAATCCCAGAAAAAGTCCTAAGGATATTCAGGTGGAGATTACTTTGTCCATTGCAGCTTTGTTGCACCTCTCTGCAGAGCTTTGGCTTTCCAAACTATTTTAGCGTTAATCAAACTATTCTGCCTTAATACCAATTTAAATGTTCGCTTCCCTGGTTCTTTTGTTTGTTTTTATTTTATGTTCTGTTGTTTAAAGGGGAAGGTTAATTTTACTTATCAGGTCTCTAAACAAAAATTGGAAAACTTAAGTTCTGCGCTTTGCATTATATTACGTTCCTTCTTCATTCAGTTCATTTTTTTTTATTTTACTGTTTTTCATATTCCTAGATGTGTTCAATGATCTATATTTTTAATGATTAAGGCTTTTAACATGGTTTAAGCTGCAGTGTTGCTTACTAATTTCTGAGCAATGTTACCTTTCTTCCACAACTGATCAATCTAATGCCATTCTCTATTGCATGTTGTAATGTCTCCAAAGCTTTTATACTTTGATCTGGATACCCCTGCCCCTCTCCCACTCACTTTCACCCTTTGTATTTTAATATAAGATATATTGTCATTGAAAAGAAATTAAAAATTTAAAAATTAAAAGCAACATAGTGTCATCAAAATCACTGCTTCTTCTTGAGACATTCATTGAAACTAACTTATCTCTCAAGACAGGGTGATTTACAAATAATTCAGTACTGTTGCTGAAGCCTTCCTTGAGATGATAGATGATTTGAGTTACAAAGTTTTCTGTAATATGTGATATTTATCAGGCATGTCTCATTGGAATAAGATGCAGGATTTGAAACTTAGCTTTTGGAGCAGTGTGGCTCAGTGGTCTAGCTGCATGATTATCAAAGGGTAATGGGTATGGGTCTGATTTTCTGCTGCGCTTCCTGTGTATACAACCTTGCTGTTGGTAACCTCTTCTTTCAAACTTTTAACTCCTTGAAACTTAATGTATATGCTGCTAAATTACACTGCAGCCCAACTTAACAAAACATAATGGATTTGATTTTTCATTTCATTTATATTCATTTTGATCTTTTAAGTACACCCAAACCAGAGAAAGGTATAAAAAGTTTACTGTGTAAGAATTTGACAGGAGTGTCAGAATCTATATCATAGAATAACATTTTACTTTTAAAAACAGCCAGCCATATATATAGATAGATGTGCGAGTTCTCATGTCATACCAGCTGAGATTTTAATGAGAAAATGATTAAAATCCTTTTTTTTTAATCATTTGGGTTTAAGGCTATTAGTTTGATTCTTACTTACGGGAGTCTAGTTCTTCCTTGACTAAGGAAATTTACTCCAATAGCCCCACTTCACCTAGGGGTAAAAATGGGTACTGATAATCTGCAAAAGACCAGTGTCCGCTACATGGTACCAAAACTGAAATATGCTCCGCCTTTATTGGGTCTGTAGACTATTAAAGGACATACTGTGTATTACAGGAGTGTATGAAGCTTTTGTCCAATATTTTTTTCACTTGTTAAATTTACATACATTTTCTTTGGCTTTACATCGTTAGATGAAACGTTAGTTGTCAGAGTATAGTATGGTTGAAAAATGACATTTTAAACAGGTGGTCTCTTTATGCAGAATTGGTCAAAATCATTCGAATTATTTTTTCTAGCACAGGATTAGGTTTTTAAAGTAAGTTATTGTATCAGTGGAATAATTTACATTATTACTTGTATTGAGTATGAAAGGTTAAAGATTGAAACGCAAGCCATCTGTATTTTCTCATATTTATAGAAGGTATTAATATTTTATTGCTTCATGACTACATTTATTGTCTTGATCCAAATTTTTCTGTTAAGGCTCTGTTATTGGTTATGTTTGGTTCCAGGGATTTATCACGTCTCATTGCCCTATATGTATCTAGACATAGAGCTGGGCCGTGACGCTGCATGATGTGGTATTAAGGAGAGTAAAACCAAACAAGACAAATTATATATATATATGTATTCATATTTGAATTAAACAGGCAATGAGAAAAGAGTATCCAGTCAATTTTGATAGTGCTCTCAACCAAAAACGTAGCTTTTAAAAATAAGTAAATGATACGTCTTTGTCATGAAAGCCCTTTCCAGTTCAAACTAATTTTTTTAACATTATGTCCCTCTCCAATACCTTTTTGTACATTTTAATTTACATGAAGAGTTTTATTTCAAATGGTTTGGAAACTATTCCTTTCTTTCCCTTTTCATATACGTTGCAATATTTTTGTGAGGGAAGGAATTAAAATTATTTTCTCTGGTTTTTTTTGGTTAAACAGTTAAATGCAGTGTTGGGGGTCGAATTATGAGTCTTATTTAACTTGACCGGCTGTTCTCCCAAAATCTTGATTTTGCCTACTTTTGCATAAATGAATTCAATAAATATGCTCAAGTATGCAAATTGACAGTTACAAAATTTCACCCACATATTCTCAAATGTTAGATTGTGAGTTAATTTATAGTTGACATGATATGAGCAAAAATGAAATTTAAAAAAATTCTAAAGCATACTTTTTAAGCTGATTTTTACAAAAAATAAATAGACTATTACCTCTAATTATCTGCAGTAAAGATTTTCATTTTTGCAATTTTAGATATTTTTTTCTGAAATTTTTTTGAATATGTTTATTTCCAAGGCAACAATTAAATTTATTAAGTTTTTTTTAATAGAAATTCATATTAGTTATAGGTGATATATGTGTCCAAAGGGTTTTGTAATATAATGTATAGTTTGGAAAATAAGTTTTCTCAGTAGCTTAATCCCTCAAACGCATTTTAATGCTGTTACTTAGACCTTAGACATGTAAGACTTGAAACTGCTAATAAGATCTAATTTCTTTGATTGGAACTGATTCAGTTGTATCACTTTTATTAAAGATAGAAACATACTACTTTATCATTTCTTTCTTCTACCTGTATATTGTATCTTTGAATTATATTTCTCCTTACTATCTGAAAGAAAAGATAGTTCTTTTTGATAGAAATATTGTGTTGATTCATCTTCAGACCTTTGATCTATCCTTTTCAACTCATTGAAGGCTATTGAGTGGCCTGATATTCTATGAGAGAATTTGTGTGTTAGTTATTTGTGTTTACATTTTAATTGACATGTTTTGACAGAAAAAAAACCAACCCTCTTTTTGTCCCTTTTTATGCATTTGTGAATTTACCAGGTTAAACATCAAGAGGGCAATTTGCACAAATGCATAACCTCAGCTTATTATCCTTTGAAATATGTCTAATTTCATGATCTTTTTGTCTCTTTGATTTGTGTAGGTTCCTCTGTCCCTAGTAACGTGGGGTCCTCCAGCTCCCCTGTCATGCCTGCCAGCCTGACCACTCTACCAAACAATGCAGCTACTGCTCAAAGTTAAAGGAAAATGGAGCTCATTAGAAACCCATCAATGAAGCCGTGACTGCGGGAACTGTCATGGTGGTTACAGACAGCAAGCGGAACCGAGAGAAAGACAACTTACCTCCCAAAACTTTTTTGTTGTTTAGTTTTTTTTTCAAACAGAGGGATGAGTGGAAAGAATGGGTGATGATTGGAAAGAGGTTTTTTTGTCATGTTTTTGTTTTCCTCCTTGATGCTTTTGTGTTTTTTTGTCAGAATACACTTGGTTTTAGGAGAAGAGGCCATATTTCAATTTGCTAAAGAATGTTTGAAACTGTAAATCTTGAGTATTGGTTAAAACTTTTAATATCACAGTTTAGGTAAATACTGCAGCCTGTCTGAGTGGTGTGAAGTCACAATGTATTATGTCGGCTCTATATGATTCTGTGTGAATTAGTCATTGTAGTAATTTATTGTATGAGAGGTACTTGTCTTTATAAAGATAATGATAAATAGTGAGGGTACAAAAAGATAAGAAGTTTTGTATTTTTTTTTTTAATTCCCTACTAGAATAATGGTTGTACTTTGATTGATTTGCTTTTTTGTAAATGGAGGCAATATATATTGACCATTTCCCATAGATAGCATTGCTTCAGTCCATTCAGTAAAGGTTTTGCAATTTTCAACCTTTCGTTTTTTGTTTTTTTTGGGCGTGTGTGTGGCTCTCATATTTAGAAATGTGCTACTCAATTATCTTTTTATATTATTTTTTCCCATGGAGACCATAGCACTTGCAGCTTTCTAAACTAACCTTTGATTTAGCTTGATAACACGCAAAATATAATTAACTTTAGGATTTTATCTAAATAGTAATATTTGTGTGGTTTTCATTTATCTTTTTTCATGGCCAAATTTCGAATGCTCCTTTCATTGTGTTTCTGCTTCATCGTCCTTCCTTCCAATTTATAAACTTGCACCAATATATTTTGTTGCAATTTTCCTTTGTGTCTGATATTTGTTTGGGGTGAGACATTTAAAGCTGAAAACTCATGTTAAAACCAAACTCTTAGAAGACCAACTAGAAAGCATGATGATATAACAAAATATACAAGTCCAGTTTTCTCTGACATAGCACTGAAATGATCTTTTATTGATGGCTGGTGAGAGATCAACTGTGTGTGTGCCCTTGCTTAAATGTTTGGTGGTTGTGATGAATATGAAAAGGGGCAGAGAATTGTCCACCTGAAAGGTTAAAACTGAATGATGAAAAATTTATAGTTAGTCTTGTTTAAAATTGTTTTGCTTGGTTTTATTTTTTCTCTCCTCCTTTCTAATGTCTGTACTGTATTATCTTTCTTGGCTTTTTCTCTTTCTTTTTTTAAATTTCCACACCCAGTTTGGCTATGAGTATTTCTTTTGTTTTGTTCATTTTTGTTTTTGTATTGGTTTTTTTTAATGAAAGACAAGCAACGGGAAGGGCATTTTTTATTTTTATGATCTGCACCCGAAATCTTTTCTTTGATAATAGTTTGTGATGGCAGTTTATTCAAATGTATCAGTGTGAGCAGCTGTATTACTAATTTTCCCTCAGGAACATATTCTCTTGAAATATTAATGGTTTGTATACCGTATATATGATGAGTGCTGTAGCATTGTGAGTGTTACTAGTGGATGCATCATATACAACACATACTCAGTTTTACATCTGTTTTAGCTTTTTTGTTTGTGCCTCGCCTCTTGATTGTACCATTGTAGTGGATGGGAAGAATGTCTGCAATGTTGGTGATGCCAATTATTTCTTGTGAAAGCCGGTGTATTTTTGAGTTGGTTGGAAAAGTTCTCTGCCAGCCTGTGTATGCGTTATGAAATAAAAATTGTCACACAAATACACAGTTGGAAGTTGTTTTAGTTCTGAATTAAGACACGGGATGCAAAATCATTTCAGAAATTGGCAAGCCAGTAGCAGTCAGATGTCACGATTCCTTACATTTTCATACAATATTATGTTAATGTAATGGTGCTCCATTTTCACAGAGCACCTCACAGTATTATTTAATTAATGCAATGTAATTTTTCTTCTTTTTTTGTTTTTGTTTTTGTTTGTCAAGACATAGTGAAAACTTTTTAAAAATAGACTTTTTGAAGGCTGGGTGGAAGTTACTGGATTTTTCAATATATTGTTCTTTTTTAATTTTTTCCTCCCCCCTCCCCCCAAACATATTTAAGAACTCATGGTGATCATGATTAATATACTCTTAGTTTTGTACCCTTGTATAAAAGCATTTGTAGTGGTGTCTGTGTGACATTGTGCCGCTAATGTACTAGCATTTTGTTGGTTGTCATGTTGGTAGATACTGATTACCTGTTTGGATGTAAATGATGGCTACTCACTGTAAGCCATGATGCATTTTACCTTTTTTTCGTGTTGTTGAAATATTTGCCTTTTTCCCCTATGGGAAAAGAGACAAGAGGAGTAAAAAGAATTATCAGTGAGTGAGGGAGTGAGAGAGAGTGTGCGCTGTGACATCATTCATGTATGAGACTTATAAAATAGTTTTATGAGTCTCAAATTTGAAATCATTCATTCATTATTGTATGAAGGTACGTTTTCTGTCTTCTTGTACTCGTAACCAGGTTGCCAGTGTTCCGAGAGGTAAAGAGAATAGATGACTTGTTTACTTTGAGCCAGTCAACACTAGCAATGTCTCAACAGATGATATATGTAACTATTGGTTTGCTGGAGGGGTGGCCTCACCTTCTGTTCTATCATTGTAAATTGTTTCAACCTTTTTTTTTCGCCATTGGACTGATTGTTTTATAATGTTTCCATAGGTCTGATGACTTAATATCATTCTTGCAATAAAATTAATGAAATTCTAAGCGCCTGTTTTTCGTTTTACTTGAGTGGTGACTTATTTGATCATGGATATTCCTGATTTGGGCAGTGGCTGTTCTCCTAACTAGCCTATCATCTTACTTACCTCTGGGCATTATATGACCATAGCAGTTGCAATCGCCCTAAAACTCTCAATAAACAGACAGCAGTGGGTCTTGTTATGCAGATGGTTAGTGAAGTCTCTGTCTGGCATTTCTTGTTTCTTCTCTTACTTTTTCCAGCACTCTCCCCTATGCTCTCATTACAAGCATAGCTGTTTTGTATGTTAGTTCAGTCTTGGTCCTGTCTGTTTTCATAACAGACTTATGGTAAACCCCCATGATTAACTCTGTGGTCTCTCCAGGGTCACTTGCTATCAAGGACTGAGTACTGTTGTACACAAAGGGTGGTAGAATATCCTGCGTCTCCCTGGACCATCATAATTTTCCCTGAAAACTGAAAGGAACTTTGCCTGTCAGATTTCCTGAATGGTGGTATAGGCTGACCACTAGCATCATGCGCTTAAATGACATCAGCAGTTGCAAGCGCCCTAAAACTCCCAATAAACAAACTTAACTACTGTATTTTTATCTCTGATGTGTCTAGTCCTGAGATGTTTTGATGTCAATGTGTCATTGATTATATTTCTGGCATTGTGATACATAATTGCAGGGTCATGACCCTCATCAAGCTGCTAAAGCGGGCGGTTGGCGGGCGCCTCTGGTGGACGCTACTTCTGTTTCTTATCTTTTGGATTTATCTGTCATCTTACTTTTTCCAGCACTCTCTCCAGTGCTCCCTTAAC
>JAUEKZ010000018.1:53772-64879 GCA_031471865.1 Melibe leonina | reverse complement strand
CATTTCGTTACTTTTAATATCAGATATTATTCATTTCGTTACTTTTAATATCAGATATTATTCATTTCGTTACTTTTTTTATCAGATATTATTCATTTCGTTAAACTTAATATCAGAAATCCATTTTATTACTTTTAATATCAGATATTATTATCCACTTTGTTACTTTTTCTGAAATTCAGAGTTTTGGCATAATATGTGAGTTCACTGAACTCTGATTTTTCTAGTATAAAAGAGCGCACACATTTTTGTATATTTTAGTGTCGTAAGATTCAGAACTCGTAGTTAAAGGGTAAAAAGGAATGATAAACCATCCATCCATTGTATAGTGTTAGAATGAGCTTGATGTAGAACGGGGTGGAGGCGCTATACAAGTGGCATTCACGTCATTCGTATCCATCCTTGTAGTAGTCTTATTGGGTTGTATTGTGTACACAGCCAAAAGACCGTAGTACGACCGTTGTGTACGTGGACTTTTCATTTTGTCCAACGTCCATCTTGTACGTAGACACTCTCTAGTGTTATTATTATTATAATTATTATCATCATTATCATCATTATCATCATTATCATCATTATCATCATTTTACTCATTATCATCATAATCATCAGTATCATCATTATCATCAGTATCATCATTATCATCATTATCATCAGTATCATCATTATCATCATTATCATTATCATCATTATCATCATTATCATCATAATCATCAGTATCATCATTATCATCAGTATCATCATTATCATCAGTATCATCATTATCATCAGTATCATCATTATCATCATTATCATTATCATCATTATCATCATTATCATCATTATCATTATCATCATTATCATCATTATCATTATCATCGTTATCATCGTTATCATCATTATCATCATTATCATCATTATCATTATCATCATTATCATCATTATCATTATCATCGTTATCATCTTTATCATCATTATCATCATTTTACTCATTATCATCATAATCATCATTATCATCATTATCATCAGTATCATCATTATCATCATTATCATCATTATCATCATTATCATCATTATCATCATTATCATTAATTATCATCATTATCATCATCATCATTATCATCATTATCATCATTATCATTATCATCATTATCATCATTATCATTATCATCAATATCATCATTATCATCATTATCATCATATTCATCATTATCTTCATTATTATCATTATTATCATTATCATCATTATCATCATTATCATCGTTATCATCATTATCATCATTATCATCATTATCATCAATATCATCATTATCATCATTTTCATCATTATCTTCATTATTATCATTATTATCATTATCATCATTATCATCATTATCATCATTATCATCATTATCATCAGTATCATCATTATCATCATTAATATTATCATCATTATCATCATTATCATCATTATCATTATCATCATTATCATCATTATCATTATCATCGTTATCATCGTTATCATCATTATCATCATTATCATCATTATCATTATCATCATTATCATCATTATCATTATCATCATTATCATCATTATCATCATTATCATTATCATCATTATCATAATTATCATCATTATCATCATTGTCATCATTATCATCATTATCATCATTATTATCATTATTATCATTATAATCATAATAATCATTATCATCTTTATCATCATCATTAATATCATTATCATCATCAAATATCGTTTTCCTTCTCATTGTTCTTACCAGACGTTTCATGAGCTACGGTTCAAGCCGTCCCTGGCAGACTCAGTTTTTGGAACTCACTGGAGACCACAGGATCAAGGCGGACGCCATGTTGACCTACTTCCGACCTCTCCACCAATGGCTGGCCAAAGAAAATGCGAGACATGGGGAAATCCCCGGCTGGAGAGGGGCGGCCAGAAAAAAAGCAGCGGGCAATTCGACGTCCCAAAGGTGGAAAAACTTTGGAGAGTTCAAAACCTTTGTGTAGACACGATTCTTATCCTTGTTTTCGTTTTTTTTGTTTTGTTTCGTTTTATTGGTTTTTTTTTCCATTTCTTTTTCTTTCCAAAGCTTGAATTTAGATTGAATTCCTACAAATAAATGACCAAAACGCCTCGTGACAGTTTTTAGTTTTAATTTGGTTCAAAATGATAATCATACTATTTCTAAATTTAGTAAAGATCTTTAAAAGATAATGCTATTGAAACTAGACCTAGACAGGACATTTTTTTAAAGGGTTAAATTTTTAATTCTGAAATTGTGTGCTACTTTCCTGCCCGTTTTGACTGTGGCAGTTTGTCTTACTTTTCCTCAAAATGAGTAATTTATCCACGAAAATCAACATCATGTCCTATTTATCATGCTCATGTAGGTACGTAATTAATAATTGGTAAATCTAAAGAAAATTACTGTACTATCTAGACAATTATACAAAATTTTTATTCTCACATTTTGAAACCTCTATAAATTTCGCCTTCTTTGATTTTTTTCGTTATTTTGTTATTAATATTGCATGTATCGATATAGTATGTTGATGATTCTAGTGCACATGACAATAATGTCTCATAATGTCTGTGTCTATGCCTTCGTCTTCTTCTTCTTCTTCTTCTTCCAATTAACTGACTGACTCGGCTGAGCCTCTGAAATTCTTAAAGCCATTTTTCTCTACATTTTTTTTCTCGTTTTTTAATTTAATGCAACAATTTATAGCGTCTTTGTTAAAGTTCTATGATGAAGCGTATTTTTAAAGATTTCGATGTTGTTAATGATCTTTGCGGTTGTTGGCAAGCTGTTCCATAACCTTATAGTGCTAGGGAAGTAGGAATGAAGTTGGCTATCAATATCAGATGGAGGTAGATTTCCCAACCGGGTGTGAATTGAGGTGGTCGAGTCTCTCGTCAACAAACCGGGCAGTCTGTGGTTCGAACCCCGCCGCATCATTCCTAAGTGTTCCAAAAAAAAAATCGTCATTTTAGCAGCTGTTTTGTATATTATATTTATGCTAACTCAGTCTTGGTCCTGCTTGTTGTCCTAACAGACGTATGGTCATCCCCCATGTTTAGCACAATGGTATCTAACACAGGCTCACTTGCTATCTAAAAGGACTGAGTTCTTTTGTACACGAAGGGCGGTAAATAGAATATCCTGGGTCTCCCTGGACCTTAATAGTACGTGATGTGGGTGGTAGCCATCATCTGTTTGTGTGTCCTGCTTTGTGATTGTAAGAGGGGATTGTTCTTCCTGTAAATCATCTTTTTGTCATCCTTTTTTGAGAGATCGATATTTTTTTCCTTGTAAATCATCTCTCTATGAAATGTCCCTGGCAGGGTCAAAGTCTGGCTGTTCTTTTAACTAGCCTATCATCTTACTTACCTCTTGGTGCTTATATGACCATAGCAGTTGAAAGCGTCCTAAAACTCTCAATAAATAAACAAACAAACAAACAAACATGCAACAACCAATCAACCTTCCATCTCTATAGCGCCTTTCCTGATTTCCCTTCCTGGCGAAGAGCTCGACATCAAGAGCAGACACGAGAAAGAGGAGGGGGAGTGGGTAAAGAGAGTGATAGAGAGAGAAACAGAGAGAGAGAGAGAGAGAGAGATTTGGCAGAGAGGTAGAGCGAGTGGGAAAGGTAGAGATAGAGGGAGGGAGAAGAGGAAGGACAGAGAGTGGAGAAAGAGAGGGAGAGCAGGAGAGAGAGGGAGGGAGAGCGATGAAGAAAGGGAAAGAGAGAGGGGTAAGGAAAGAGAGAGGCGGAGAGATGAGAGGAAAGAGAGAGGGGTAAGGAAAGAGAGAGCCGGGGAGATGAGAGGAAAGAGGGTGGGGAGAGAGAAAGAGAGAGACAAACAAACAAGGTGACACTTGAGGTGGCTCAGAATTTTGAATTTTCTTGATAAATCGATATTATTAATTAATCAATAAAGTAAATAGAGATTGACAAACTGCCTGAGTGAGATCAGCCAATGAACTCGACACGACACGACACCTGTCTGGGTTTGAAAGGACGTTTATTGGTATTGAGTTTGTAATGAGGTACAAGTTACGTTGTCTAGTCTTCTACTCCACAGGTACACGATTAGGTAAGGGCTAATAAAACACGCACAAGGTCTGCACAGTTGTTTGCTAACTCACAGTGCTACACTAGGGGAATATTCAAATTCAAAATGGACCGATAAGCCTGTTAACTAAATACGAATTAAGATGAGATATTTGCATACAAGTAGATATATACAAGGACAGTAAAAATAAAGTCAACGTTTCGGCCTAGAGGCCTTCTTCGAGACAAAAGATAAACATAATATTATGTTATAAAGAGAAATAACTGAAAATTTAAAAAATTAAACTCACCTCGTTTCAGTGCGTATGCGGAATGTTTTACATATACATTCTTGTCTTTTCCACTGAAGAAGGCTTTTTGGGCGAAACGTTAATTTGGTCTCTACTGCCCTTGCATCAAATTGCCTGAAAACTACTCATCTCATTTCTCATTTCACACTAGGTTAGAACAGTTAATCAGTTGTAAATAAAGAAGGTTTGTTAAAACACAATGCGCACTCGTTGAATCATCGACTTCAAATATTCTACACGCGTCATCCCTCTCCCTCGTGCATCATTCATACCTTTGACCTTTCACCTCTTGCCAAGGCTTAGATGGGGTCACACCAATAACAGCCTTCGTTTCTTTAACCCTATCACTGCGGGGTCTGATTCTAAGAGTTAACGAGTGTTGAATTGTGCAAAATCGTAAAGATGTGCCTGTTCTTTTAGCAGATAAATCATATTTCAGTGAACTGACGTATAAGATTTCAGTGAACTGACATATATGGCAAAACCTGATAATCAAGATTATACGTCAGTTCACTGAAATCTGATTTATCTGGTATTAGAACGGGCAAGTCTTGAGGATTTTGGAGTCTTTAGCAGTGAAAGTGTTAATTATGACGTCAAACGCACAGACTTTGCTACAGACATTAACTTAGTTGACTGACATATGCCAAAAGCCTGAATTTCAGGCTTTTGGCATATGTCAGACCACTGATAGAATATCTTGGTGTTAGTTAGTAGTTTGGTCAGAAATAACCCTAGCATTGAAAGGGTTAAAATTAATGATGTCTCTCACACATCTACATTTTCTATCTCTCATCCACGTACAAACTCATTCAATTATCCATTCATTCATTCATTCATTCATTCACTCATTCCATTATCTATTCATTCATTCATTCATTCCTTCATCCACAATCTTCCATTGCCTTCACTCTAATACAGCGAGCGAACAGAAAACACTGCACTGTCACAAATTCGGGTAGAATCGATATGTACAATAATATCACATATTTTAGCGTAGGTAAGGATTGGAACTAACTCTAGGTAACATCTACTAACATCAATCAATGAACGTACAATTAATTAATCAATTCATTAATTCATTAATTCATTATATCATGAATATTCATCATTATATTATCATAATGCTTTGCATCAAGTCCAAAGTCTTTCCGGTTTGCCACAAATACATGAATTCAAAATTGGGGCCCAGAAACTCACGTATGGTATGAATTACACACATACACAGAACACACAGAGCACTGGAATGATCTAATTGGCTCACATGACACACACGGGTGGTGATTCTAATCACATTGACCATTATCTACGACACATTGATAAAATCTTGGCTGCGATGATGACGGATACGTAAGACTAAATCTCGAAGATACATTAAATGATAATTTAAATCACACACAGCATGAGATGGTGCCAGGGAAAGGTCCATTCTATCGACTTGGATGCGCGCGGACTTAGCTTTCGCCGATTAAAGCCCGGCCCGCCCGCAGACCAGGGCGACGACTAGAGCCGTCGCCGCCACTGGCCAAGGCCTGCCCGCAGACCTTCGCGCGCGGACTGAGCTTTCGCCGACTCAGAAATATGACGTTGTATGTGTACACAGTTCTTGGCAAGCATCCTTTTAGACTGCAATAGACCTGCTAACTATATATAGTATCATTATATTATTACGATGTGACACATTCATTTCATTCGCCTCGCACACAATAGGTTGACAATGTCTTCTTGTCGTGTGGAATGCCGATCAAACCAATATCATGATTTTAAAAAACCCGACTAAGGACATTAAATGAAAAAAAATTAATGTCCTATTCTAATCCAAAAACTATTTTTTTAAAACTATTTTAAATGGAGCTCCAAACTGAATTTGATATTCTGCTTTTGTGCTTCATACAACAAACCACATATTACCACATATTACCACATATTACCACATATTACCACATGTTACCACACGTTATGTAAAAGAAAAATAGGAACATAGTGATTAAAAAAAACAAAAACTATTGACTTCATTGTTTTAAGATTGTCAGTAGCAAATTGATCGGATTAGCAAAGGGGCATAATTTTGATAGACAACTTTAACTTTAACCTCCATCATTTGCCTCCCTTGAACTGGTTAAGCTTCTTTTAGTTAACTCTTTATTTGCGTGGATTTGTTTCGCAGCTTTTTTGTGGGGTTTTTTTTTTGGTGGTTTTGCGGCATTTGCCAAGAGAACAGTCCAATGCAACCATCGCAATAGAAAATGGTGACAGATGTAATGATGAAATCTCAAACATATTTCGTGTTGTCAAGTCAACAACACCAACAATCAAACTACAAATTTCTTGATTAAAATGACTCGACTTGAGAGATCAATGCATATTATAATAATATTGTTATTGTAAAAGTAAGTGAATCTATAATATAAAGTAAGTAATATTTGATTTTAAGAAAGATTAAGAACAAAATAAACAATTGTAAAACATAATGTTATAAAAGGGGGAAGTAATCTATGCAGAATTCAGAATTTCCGTTATTGGAGGAATAAAAGTATATCTTATCTTATCTTATTTTATCTTGTTTTATCTTATCGTATCTTATCTTATCTTGTCTTATATATAATCTATCTGATCTTATCTTATCTTATCTTGTTTTATCTTATCTTATCTTATCTTATCATATTTTATCTTACATATAATCTATATAATCTGTCTTATCTTATCTTATCTTATCTTATCTTATCTATAATCTATCTTATCTTATCTCTTATCTACTGCCTAAAATTGGGCATTGATGCCGGTAAATTGGTCAGCTAGACTCCGTATACAAGCAGTGGGCAGTCCTACTACAAGACATTAAATTAGACATGGGGGAGATTTCTGGTGGAGGAATTCATTCAACATTGCACTTCAAAGTCTCATTTATTATTCTACACGGCACTATTTTCATTTCTTGACTTTTACAATTCAATAGACGTAATTCATCATTGGCATCATAATCATCATCCATACCATCATTATCATCACCATCATCATTATCATCATCATTATCATCATCATAATCATGATTATCATCAATATAATCATCATCGTATTTGCATACCGATGTTGAACCAATCATGATATTACGCAGCTCAAAAATGATAAGGAATTTTAGTAATAATAATAATAATAATAATAATAATAATAATGATAATAAAAATGACAATGATGATAATAATGATAATAGTGATAACTCTAGTGATAAAACAGCAACACCAATCCAAGTTAATTATTTTCTCTTTGCACGTCTTCCGTCGAGGGTTCAATAGACAGACGCCATGTCGCTAAAGACAGACGCCATGTTGCTAAGGACAGGTGCCATGTTGCTAAGGGCAACCGTGCCATGTTGCTAGGGGCAGCCGTGCCATGTTGCTAAGGGCAGCCGCCATATTGCCATCAGTTGATTCAACTCAGGGCCCGTAATCCTGCTGGTACGTGTTCCTGGGTTGTTGTTTGTAGATGTTGGTGGGGAGACGTGGAGGTTCAAACATCGTGATTCGATCGGCGTCGCCCTGGTTGTAGCCCTGACGTGTAGAAAACATAGACAACATACAGAAAACATACAGAAAACATACAGACAACGCATTCATCATAGTAAACAACACAATACAGTACACGTCAATAGTCTATTCTAATCAAAGGGGAAACCACGGGTAGATAGAATACACGTATTTCAAGATAAGATAAGATAAGATAAGATAAGTTAACTTTATTGATCCCTCAACGGGGAAATTATTTTACAATGTTACATACAGACATAGGGATGAGCCATATATAAGACAGGAAACAATAAAATGAATAGAGAAAAATAAACCATAAATACGACTGATTAGATAAACAAAATAAAAAAAAAAATATAATATAATGAATAAGAGATAAAATAATGAATTTCATTAAGGCCTTAGGTGTAAAGTGTTCAAGATGGAAATGGACCTAGGCAAGATTGAATCCAGGTGGATAGAATGGACCTTTCCCTCCCAATGACCCATGAAGCCGGAGCTTATCCCGGTTTCTGTAGCTTTAGGCGGACACATGACGATGGTTGCCTACCTTCTGGTCTATCACAGATTACTTTCCCCAACCCAAATTGTGGGTTGGTACGCATTTTACACCTGGGTGGGGTGAGGCAATGGGAGTAAATTTCTTTGCCCAAGAAAAAACCGAAGTGCCGCTGGTAGTAATCGAACCCGGAGCCACGCAGTTCTGTGCTGTGTGGCAACCAGTTTGACCACCGCGCCTCCTTGTTATTGCTAAACTATTTCTTCTTATCAAACTCCGAACTTGACATCAAATTCTTCAAAATGTTTCCTTTCTGTCCTACATAATATATTATATCTCAAATTTCACTGAACTGACAAATACCACCAAAACCTAAAAATTCCATCCACTGATATCAAATTTTTCTGGTATTAGAGCAGGCAACTCTTGAAGATTTCTAATCTCTAGTTAGGAAGCAGTTTGATTGGAAATCATAACTTGAGCACTGAGCATTTACTGAGCAATGAAATAGTGAATTATTGACGTAGAAGAAAAGAAAGAACGATAACTTACGTGGTGCATGGGGTTTTCTTCATCTCTTCCCTGGTAGTCTCCCCTTCCTGGCAGACACACGGAAAGGGAAAGTCACTCACACACAGGTTGATGAAATTAGTGATAATGAGGAAAATGATGAGGATGATGATGCTGATGATTATAATGGTGACTATAATGATAATGATGACGATGATAATGGTTATTATAATGAGGATAATGATGATGATGATAATGGTGATAATGACGAGGACAATGACGATGCCGATGATGGTGATATTGAGGATAATGATGATGATAATGATGAGGACGATGCCGATGATGGTGATATTGAGGATAATGATGATGATAATGATGAGGACGATGCCGATAATGGTGATATTGAGGATAATGATGATGATGATAATGACGATGACGATGACGATGTGCTTACCCCTGTTGTCCCTGGTCCCCTGGACGGGAAGATGTGTGGATCCTTCGTAGGTCGTGGCACCGTACTCTGTCAGACACACACACACACACACACACACAGGACAGGGACAGGGAGTGGGATATCAGGTCGTAGGAATAGCATTGCCTTAACCCTTTCAATGCTAAGGACACACACACAAATCTCAAAGACGTGCCTGGTCTTACACCAGATAAATCAGAAATCAGTGAATTGACTTATGCCAAAATCGGATTTATCTGGTATACAAACACCTGGATACATTTGGAAGATTTTGGATGTTCTGTTTGGTTTGAATCAGTCCTAGCTGTGAAAGGGTTAAAATTCTTGATTACAGCATGTTAGCATTAACCCTTTCACTGCTAAAGACACAAAAATCTTCCAGCCTTGCCGCTACTTCTACCATATAAATCAGATTTCAGGGAACTGACATAATATGCCAAAAGCCTGTAATTCAATTCACTGAGATCGGATTCATCTGGTATAAGAACACGTACGTATATTCTCCAAACCATGCACATTTCAGTTATGTTCGAATCAGACCTTGCTGTGAAAGTGTTAATAAGAGAGCAGTTTTCCATTGTTTGTCTCCCCTTTCAATGACACCGTTACATTTTTTTGTGAGTGCGTCACTAGAATAAGGGAATTTGTTTAGTATTTATTAATAACTGACAACATACACAAATTTGTGCGATTTGGTTTGATGAAAATACTCGATGAAAGAGACGGCGGGGTCTGAATCTCACCAAACAAAACATAGAAAGTCACCAAAGTGTATGTGTTCTTATACCAGATAAATCATATTTCAGTCAACTGACATATTATGCCAAAACCCTGAGATTTGGTATTTTGACATAATATGCTAGTCCAATAAAATCTAATATATCTGGTATTTAAAAAAGATAGGCAAGTCTTAAGGATTCTGATGTACATTTTTAAAAAGTCGTTTGACAAAAAAATTCAACAGATATAGAAGTCAGTTCACTGAAATCTTATTTATCTGATATATATATATATATATAAGAACACACGGCGTATATTTCCAAGATTTTGCATATTTTCAGTCGGGCATCAGACCTCGCTGTGAAAGGGTTAAATGATAACCACGTCTTACTTTGCTGGCTGTCTCCTGCCCCGGCGAGTCTAGAGTTGGACAAATCCCGTGCCATCCCTGATGGTACCCCATGAGGCGCTAGTTGGGATGTGTCTTCGATCAAATCGTCAGGCATTTGGCCAGTGTGGCTGAACTGGCCGCGATTCTGAAGGACGAGAAAAGCAGAAACCGTCAATTACACTTACAATTACAGTCAATGGGGATTGGTTTGGTTCTCCATTGTTTTGGCTTGGTTGTGGTCAGTTTTACAAGGGGCATTGCAGGGAGAAAGGAGAGGAGGACGAAAGAATGAGATGTTTAATCTACCTCGATCTAATGATACATAGTTCCATCTTTTTCCCAATATTTCACGTGCGAGTCGTGCAAAATAAGAAAAAGTAAGTCCTTTAGAGCCTTATAGACCCGGAGCTGATCCCGGTTTTTGTAGCGTGAAACGGACAAATGACAATGGTTGCCATCCTCTCAATAGGACGCTGGTCTGTCACAGACTACTTTCCCCAACCCAAATAGTGGATTGGTACCAATTTTACACCTTGGTGTGGTGAGGCATTTGGAGTAAATTTTCTTGCCCAAGGAAAAACCGAATTACCCCTAGTAGGAATCGAACCCGGAGCCCCCTGCTTTTGTGCTGCGTCGCTACCAGTT
>JAUEKZ010000018.1:30998-43374 GCA_031471865.1 Melibe leonina | reverse complement strand
CTAGGTCATGCCGACCTGTGGCTACGGCTACCTTCCAGCCATGGAGTTTGACCTCTGTGACAGATAACAATGTGGGCCAATAAGAGCAGCCTAAAAAATAATATAATGATGTAGTTGTCCAACCAAATCATAAAAGGTTGAAAAAAAAAAGGATCTGCCATGAAAATTTTAACTACAATGTTGTGAAGCTGATCAGACAAAGTAGCTTTGAATGGAACTTGTGAGACCTCATCATCGGAGGATTCTAGATAGACTGAGCTCGTTATTTTGTCTCATATCCATCATTTTATTCATCTCCTAATAATCTCAATGCTTTTTTCATCCTCATTTACTTCACCCACACTATCTAATTTGAGAGCTGATTGAGGATTAACTTCAAAGGGTCATAACTTCGAAACCGTGCTGACTGTTTACACTCAGTAAAAAGTAATCGAAAGAAAAACTCTTCTATTATTGACGTTCGTAATTCAGAGCGGAAATGAACTAACAAATAAGAAATAATTCCATACGTTAGAGTCTGGCAGTCCCGCTCAAAATCATAAAAGGCTACGACGGGCGATAATGCCGTTTATGGGTTAAATATAGAAAAAGAAACAAAAAAGAAAAGAAACGTCCTCTTTACTTTTATAGAAATGTGCAGGAATGCTTGACGTCGTATGATTCTCTAGCCTGCTTTCTCATCTCATACTTTTTCGAAAATCATCAATATATTAGGCTGTGGGACACTTTTATGTGTTTGAAGATTTGGGTCAAGCAATCAGTAAGTGCTTCTAGCCCGAGTGTCTAGAAACACTTAGACCCCTAGACCTATAGAACGTGCTTCTATCCTGTGGATCTCTAGCAGCATTTAATCTTCCATTAAAAATTGTTGAGTTTGAACGTAAGAAGATCTACTTACCCTATTGGTGTCCCTCCGCCCTCCCATATCACCTTTCCATCATCACCCCAAACCTGACTTTTAAATGTTGATAATTTCATAAGTACTCTTAGTTTGAATTTAATGTTGCTTTTCGATTGCTCTTTCCCCAAAAGTTAAATGAATCATGACTGATAAGGAGAATTCCAAGAGATAGACCTTCTCTAGGTCTAATACTCACAAATTTGGATGGCATCGCCAATGCCATATTACTCATTTTAGGTTCTGAGCCTATCCATACATAGAAGCTTTCATTCAAGTGTATGACTTTAAAATAAATTGTCTTGTCCTGGATAAGGTCAGAAAAGTCAGTCACATCAATGCCGCCCGGGGAAGACATGATTGTTTATCTTTTGTCGTTCCAATTCCGATGTCTCTTTTTATCAAATCAATCTGAACAGATTCTTTACATAAAATAAGTGCTTGTTGCGTCAGTGTCAAAGGAACACGCTGTTTGCCTCTTTGCAATGATCATGATTAATGTGTTATCTGCTCTGAGATAGACTATAGCTATATAGTCTATCTAGTCCTGACTGCCTAGGATAAATAGATAAATAGATATATGTTTGGAAATAGTCATCAAATGGGCATCTTAATAAATAGAATAGGATGCCAAAGGTCAGGACTGTAATCGTTATGGCCATTCCTTCTTGCCTAGGTGCATTTCGATCTTGAACACTTTACACTTTACACCCAAGGTCTTAATGAAATTCATTGTTTTATCTGCAGGGATCAATAAAGCTATCGTATCTTATCTATTATTTAATATTTACCCTTGGAGAGTTGTTCATAGAATCAAATATATTTTAACAATAAATACCTTTTCGATTTTTGTTTTGTTTTGTGATGGGGCGAGGAAGTGCTGAATGAAATGTACGTACAATAGCTACCTACATAATTGCACATCGAAAGCTTATTGCCCGCATTCACTCATTACTAAAAATCGAAAACGAAATAAGATCTGGGTAGTGTAAGTGTAAGGTAAGATGATAATGATAATACGCTAGTTAAAAGAACAGGCAGACTCGTATCCCGCTATTAGATGTTCATAGAGAAATGATTCACATACGATTTTAAAAGAACAACTCTAAATGGTTGACAAAGAGATGCTTTACAGGGGGAAAAAATCACCTCTTATCATTACTACAATCTTAAAGTAGAGAAGAACACACAAATAAACTAGTGGCCACCACCTACATACATTATGGGCCAGGCAGAACAAGGAAATTGTACCACCCTCTGTGTACAAAAATACTCAGTCCTTCTAGACAGCAAGTTATCCTCTGTAACGTAACGAGCAAAACGAGAATAAACTGAAGTAAGGCCCAACAACCACACACACCATGCATTACCATTTAAAGGGAATTCCTCTACCGCCCTTTGTACACAACCGTACTCAGTCCTAGTTCTGGGTAGCAAGTGGCCCTGTAGTAATAAAGTGTAGTAATAGTAAGGTACGTTAATCAAGGATGACCACCTGAGTCTGATGTTAGGACAAGCCAGATGATGGCCAGTACCCACATCATGCACGTATATATATATGTATTATTTATCGTCCAGGGAGACCCAAGATACTCTTTGATCCCCCCCCCCCCCTTTGTGTGCAAATGTGTAGTAGGACCAGAACGTACAAGTACAAACAACAACACGGGGTGGGTGATGACCACCACTGTTACCACCAAGACTAATTTTATTTGATTTTTTTAGAGCTATCTTCCAACTGCTAAGGTCAAATAAGCGCCCAGCGGTGAGTATGGTGATGATAGGATAGAGGCGAGTTAAAATAAGAGCCAGACTTTGACTCTGACCCTGCCATGGGTCTTTCACAGTAGGTACAGAGAGATTTAGGGCGTTTTCAACTGATATGGTCAAAAAGCGCCCAGGGATACGTAAGAGAGTAAGATAACAGGCTAGTTAAAAGAATAGCCAGGGACCTTTCACAAAGATATTTTCAAAGGAAAAATATTTCCCAAAGAGGTGAGTGATGATTTACAGGGGGGGAAAAATCATCATATTCACAATCACAAAGCAGGACACACAGATGATGGCCACTACCCACATCATCATGCACTACATTATATATAATATGTATTTATTAAGATCCAGGATTTCTACCTCCAAGTAGTTGTACTTAAAGTACTTAGTCCTAGATAGCAAGTGATCCTGTGTATTGTAGTTAGGTACCACAGCGTAAACCATGGGGGAGGGCCATTTGTTAGGACGACAGGCAGGACCAAGACTGGACTAACAGCTGCGTGTGTACGCTTGTTGAGGCAGGGAGCACTGGAAAGAGGAAGATGATAGACAGAGAAGAAACAGAATATGAAGTGCCCACAGCCGCAGGTACCACAAACCACGAGGGATGACCAGAGGTCATTCGACAGGCAAATTCAAGACTAATTTGTTTGTTTATTGAGAGTTTAGGGCGCTTGCAACTGCTATGGTCGCATATAAGTATAAGCGCCCAGAGGTAAGATGATAGACTAATTTAGTAATTAAAAGAATAGCCAGACTTAGACCCCGCCACAGACGTTTCACAGAGAGAGAGATGATTACAAGAACAAGGGGAAAAAAAATAATCTCTCAAAAAAAGGGCGACTTACACTTACAATATACAGGAAAAAAAATCACAAAGGACACACAAACAGATGCTGGCCACCACTATGGTCCAGGGAGACCCAGGATATCCTACCGTCTTTTGTGTACACCAGTACTCAGTCCTAGGTAGCCAAGTGACCCTGTAATTAGGTACCACCAGTGTACGTGTAAGACGTGGGGGATGTGACCATTAGTCCAGGACAAGCAGGACCAAGACTGAGCTAACATGTAACAGTAGACAAAAAGCAATGAGTGTATGCTTGTTAATGGAGCATTGGAAAAAGTAAGATGATAGCCACAAGATAAGAAACAGAAGTAGTACTAACTAGCACCCACCAAACGCCCAAGACTAAGCTGACAGGAACAGATACAAAAACAGCCTCGTATGCTAGTGTCAAGAGTACTGAAAAAGGTAAGATGATAGGTAAGGCCAAAAGAAATTATTAAGACTAAGCTAACAGTATTAGTATTAGACCATACACATTAAACAGTTGTGTTGTATGCTTAGTAAAGAGAGCACTAGAGTTGGATAATAAAGTAAGATAATAGATGAAGCCAAAAGAGAAGAAACAGAAGTCCCGCCAACCAACTTGCGCTTGAGACCAGTAGGAACAATACAGCACAAAAATAAAAAGTCAATACAATGAGTAAAAACAATGACTGTTTATTTTCTTGCCATGCACACAGAAGTACCACGTGGGTGGAGTGACATGAAAGACAAATATAATTTTGGCAGTTTCCAAATAATGACAAACAACAAGGAGCACCTTGAACTTGAACAGAAATCGACTTTGAATCGCAGTTGTAAAAACTGTTCCAGAAAATATAAAATATTCAATTTAGAAATCAATACACCACCGATAAATTGGTACATTTATTTACGAGAGATAAGAGTCAAAATGATATTAAGTAATACCGGTGTACAACAACTAGGACTTTGTAATACTGCTTTATGCAATTACAGTACTTGGTCAAAAAGAAATAACATGAAAAGCATCATCCAACCAATTTCATTGCACTAAAGTAATATCTTCCATCACCATTGAGGTAATATATTGGTCGGCAGACCAACAAGTCCTAATTTGATAAACATGCCCAAGGAGTTTGACTAGATACTATTTTATGATTGCAAAGGCAGAAAACGACTCAATCAGGATTGATAATGAGTATTCAACTTCTATTTAATGATGTATTTTCTTATTATAGATGGACTTCAAATATTCATACAAAAATGGATAAATGAAGGCGAAAATTGCTTTGTTATATTATCTCCCTTCAAATGTAAATATTGGATGCTTAAAATTGAAAAGTTGGCTGTACGCAAACAAGTATATCAAAAAGGCTGATTCATGCTGAAAAAAATACATCTATAGTTGATTTACACGCATAGGTAAGCAATTTTCTTGACGGGCGTTCTTATCTATCGAGGACGGATTTTAAGCATAATCTTCTCCTTCACCCTCTCCCTCCTCTTCATCAAACTCGGCATCATCCTCAGTTGTAGCATCCTGGTACTGCTGGTATTCAGACACCAAGTCATTCATGTTGGACTCGGCCTCAGTAAATTCCATCTCGTCCATACCCTCACCAGTGTACCAATGGAGGAAGGCCTTACGCCTGAACATAGCAGTGAACTGCTCAGAGATTCTCTTAAACAACTCTTGGATAGCTGTGCTGTTTCCGATAAATGTGGCGGACATTTTCAAGCCCCTTGGAGGAATGTCGCAGACTGCGGTTTTGACATTGCTGGGGATCCATTCCACAAAGTAAGAAGAGTTCTTGTTCTGTACGTTGAGCATCTGCTCATCCACTTCCTTCATGGACATTCTGCCTCTGAAAATAGCAGCAACAGTGAGGTAACGGCCGTGTCTTGGGTCGCTGGCAGCCATCATGTTCTTGGCATCAAACATCTGTTGGGTGAGTTCAGGAACAGTGAGGGCGCGGTACTGTTGTGAGCCTCTTGAGGTGAGGGGAGCAAAACCAGGCATGAAGAAATGGAGACGAGGGAATGGAACCATGTTGACGGCCAGTTTTCTCAAATCAGCGTTCAACTGACCGGGGAATCTCAGGCAGGTGGTCACTCCGGACATGGTGGCGCTGACCAAATGGTTAAGGTCTCCATATGTAGGTGTGGTCAACTTGAGGGTACGGAAGCAGATGTCGTAGAGAGCTTCATTATCTATGCAGTATGTTTCATCTGTGTTTTCTACCAATTGATGGACAGATAATGTTGCATTGTAGGGTTCTACAACTGTGTCTGAGACCTGAGGTAAGATGGAAAAAGAAAAAAATTAGGTGTCATTAGTACCAAAGTATACTTAAAAATCAAATATTCGATCAAAAATAATCTTTAAGAACTTGAAGATCTCCAATGGATAACAGGTGTTTTGTTACAGCCTGTCACATGCACAACAGGATATGGGACCATGACATTTGTGTGATGTAAACTTTCTGTCAAAAGCTATTTAGTATATTCAAGACTCACAAAGTTCAACTGTCATTGGACATTTAACCCTCTTATACAGCGCCTTTCTGGCATACCACCAACATCTATTCGAGAACATTAACAACTTGCATAAAATAAACACTTCACATCATAATGCCAACTTTGTGTTTTCCCCACATCTGGCTGTAAACGAGGTTTACGTAAAGATAAACATTTGTCAAAAGAAAAAACAAGTGTTTTGTCTTCAAACAACACAAACTTCAAGCCATCCAATACAGGTCTGCATCTTCTGATGGTATGACTTATTGAAATCTTTTAACTTCTGATTTTTTAAAGTCCTAAATTTGTGCTAGGTAGTATTGATATGGGCAATCAAATTATCAACACAATTGGGTGACAGAAATTACCTACCTTTGGGGATGGGACAACAGAGTATGTGTTCATGATTCTGTCAGGATATTCTTCCCTCATTTTGCTGATAAGTAATGTACCCATGCCAGACCCGGTGCCTCCTCCAAGGGAATGTGTCAGTTGGAAACCCTGAGGAAAAAGGTACATATTGTCAGCCCACGCATTCAAAATCAAAAAAAATAATTACAGAGGCTCCCAATGCAAAAATTGCTTGTCTGATAGGTAGTGAAAAACCAAAAAGAAAAGAAAAGAGCATTACTACAACTGAACCAAAGACATTCACCTTTTAGAATGCTTTAAAAATTTTAAAAACTATTTCCTGAAAATGCTGTCTCCATTAAAAACTCCTAAAATCGAATCTGAACAAATGGCTAAAAAAGGTTGAAAGGGGTAAAAGGACATGAAAAGCAAATTTTAGCAAAGCATTTATTGTGCTCCACTACAGACATCTTTCATCCTGGCATTTCTCCTCCAAGACATAGCCTCACTTGATACCTCTATTCTTTGCTTCGCATTCTTGTTCTAAACCAGCAAGAAGGTTTTTTATTTGGTTTCCAGCAACTTGTTTTTTGTTGTCCCAAACCAATTCAAACAATACCAAAAAACCATTATCGAGTAGTGTAAAACAAAAAACCCAAACCAAAACGGGCCGTATATATCTTGTCATCTTACCTGCAGACAGTCACAATTTTCGGCTTCCTTGCGTACAACATCCATGACAGAGTCGACTAACTCTGCTCCTTCTGTGTAATGACCCTTGGCCCAGTTGTTGCCTGCCCCGGACTGGCCGAAAACAAAGTTGTCTGGACGAAAGATTTGACCAAATGGACCAGATCGTACACTGTCCATGGTACCTGGCTCGAGGTCGACAAGCACAGCACGGGGAACGTATTTCCCTCCTGGTCAAAGAAAGATGGGAAAACAAACATGAAGGAATTCACCAATGAGTACATTAAAATAAAGTACCAAATTTTCATAATGTCAAATTTCAGACTTTTTAAATCCAAAAAAATTTACATTAACCACAGGACCCTCAATTTTATTTTATCAGTTGAATTTTAATGTGTACTGAGTCTATACACAGTTAGTGAGAATGTTTTGATGATAGCTTTCAACAGTTCTCACAATATTGTTTGCACCTTGAGCTGTTGATTTAAAAAAAAAAAAAGGCGCATTTTAAATCAACTGTCATTATCCAGAGATGCCAACCCCTCAAAATAAAAATTAAAAATTTTTCAGATTCTGTAAAAAAATTTCAGACTCCCCATATCACGACGGTTATCCACGCGCAAAAAAAAGTGATAGATAAAACCACATTCTGCATCACACGAAAACGTATTCAATCTATCATTAAAAAATGAACAGAACTAATAAACAGATGATAATTTGCATGTACTCATATTTCCAGAACACTTATGATACATCATAGTCATAGAGGTAGAAATATAAAACAAATGCCCAGAGGAACAGTGGAGATGATATAGGTACCTACAAGATAGACTCTCATTATTTCTTTTGGTTCCTTTACTTTATTCATTAACTTCGTACATTGACTTGACCCATTTGTTTTTTTTAGACAAAACTTTCAAAACGCACCACAAAGATTCGCGGCCGGTATTCGAAAGCATATCAAAAGTTCACATCACGATACTAAGTATCAAACTCTGTGGTGTTCCATTCAAAAACCTTCTGAACCGTGCAAAGCAAGTACGAAATCGATTCTCTAAATCCGAGTACTTGAACAGCCCTTTTTTTAGCACTGCTCTTCGTACTGAAAAGTTTATTTTTTCACATTATATTTTTTTTATACCAACCTATCATAGTTTCTCGTATTTTTCAACCAATTTTCGTACTAAATACGAAAATTTCGTACTGGTTGGCATCTCTGATTATCCCTAATACCAATAACATAGAGACAAAACTTTTAATTCAACTAACCTGTAGCTTCATTGTAATAAACATTGATTCTTTCCAATTGCAGGTCGGAGTCACCATGGTAGGTTCCGGTTGGGTCAATTCCGTGCTCATCTGAAATCACCTCCCAGAACTGTCAAGAAAAAGTAAAAATTTACTAATATGAGCCAAATAGCTTAACAATGCAGCTTAGTGGTCTACTGGCAAGGAGTTGGCCTTGTGACTGAACGGTGTTGTACCAATCACTCATGTGACGGCGCAAAGTGGAGTCCTTGGAAAAGTCTCTTTACTACTTTTTCTTGTGTACTCAGGTGTAAAATGAGTACCCGACCGCAAACAGTGTTGTCCGAATATAAGACTAACAGGCAGCGTGTCTTGTCCTGTCTACATGTTGATTATTGCTGTCAGTAAGGGACCCCTTGAGTAGATATTGCACTCTACATAAAAGCTCAAGTCAAGTTAATTAACCAATAACTCAAGTGTAAAAATGGAGGGGATCGCTAGGCCAGTGGTTCAAACTGAAACAAAGGGAGTGATTAGCAGGCCAGTATGGTGGGACAAAGACAAAGCAAGACAAGACAGAAAAGCGACGTTACGACCACTCCCTTTGTTTCACCTTTGAACAACTGGCCTAGCCATCCCCTCCATTTTTACACTTCGCAGTTTTATCTGATCGCCACTCTGTTGTCACAGTCACATATGTTAGTTTGTATTGGACTGTTCCCCGTATAAGTTTTATTGTTTGTCCTGATGAAGACCTTTGGTCGAAACGCCGCTTTTCTGTCTGTCTTGCTTTGTCCCACCATACTGGCCTGCTAATCACTCCCTTTGTTTCACCAATAACTCAAGGCATAGAATAATGTGGAAAGGGCAAAAGGATAATTGAGACAGTGTTAGAATACTATCACTGATGACTCATCATGAAGTAATATCTAGGTAGGTCAAATCAAATATTGATTTTAAAATGAAATCATGTCTGACATGACAGTCCCTCCCTCCCCTATGGCTATTAGCCTCAAATATAATTAAATTGCAGGTCTGTGTTGTACTAATTCACATCTCATTGGTTTTTAACCAAAGTCTACAAAGGCAAGGTAGACATAATTTTTTAGTGAGGTCCAAATTTATCATCCAAAATTAACCTAACAAATGGGGGGAGGGAGGGGGAAGTAAAGAGATAATTTCAGAAAATCACAAACAGTATCCATGAGTACCTACAGACTAGTCTAGAACTAGAAGGTCTAGCAAGTGTAGATAGACATCTGTAGTTTTTGTCTAGACCTAGACTCGCATCAGCATCCCTGACTTCCTGGTTTATATAATTCATTCTAATTGAATACATCAAGTCATGTTTCATACTAAACGTGCTTTAGAATATAAGTTTAGATCAATGACAATGGGCAACACTTTGCCCGATGAAAAACACGTAATCTACAGGCCTAGATAGCTATTCTATTCTACATGGTGAGAAATCGTGAGAAATCTGTCGTCACGACAGACCTCGCCTGATTCCCCAAGATGGATCCGATAGGAACTCATTCAGATAAATTATGAACGATAAAAAACAAGTCATAATAAGGCTACAAGAGAGACCCGTAATCAACATCATGTTTAAAACATCAAAATAAGTCGTTTAATGTATATTACGAGTAAAATCCTCTTACAATCCTGCATATAAAATGCTGGATTTAAATCCCCATTCCACGAGCGCCCTACTTCCTCGAGATGAAGCCGGTGGATGGATGGAGGAGGGCTGATAATCGAGGCAACGTGAGTCAAACGCAATTTCATCAAGACTTCTTTTTCATCATTAGAACACAAGAAATAGACGTCTAGTTAACATTTAGTTTCATGATAATTATTGCTTACCTTGGCTCCGATTTGGTTGCCACATTGGCCAGCCTGCAAGTGAACAATTTCGCGCATTTTTGAAGCTAAGGGTTGGAACAGGTCGTACGTCTGTGAAAGAAATGGATGATGTGCCCGATATCTGCTACGCAGTCTGATGGGTGTGTGTGTGTCAGGTGTGTGTGTCTGTGTGTGTATGAGTGTCTGTGTGTTGAGTGTGTCTTTGCCTCGCCATCAGGTCGGTTCATTATTTCCATTCTGACTCACCATCACACATTACTCACACAGGAACACACAAACCTCAGCCACGGTGGCAAGTGGAGAACAAGTAAATTCATACGCAAAGCCCTATCTTGTCTTTTGAAATAGATGTTTTCATCTACTGAGGAAATTAAAACCTGGATTAAAATTAAAATTTTGATAAATAATATAGCATACTCAGTCAATAAAATATTTACTTAAAGTAATATATCATAAAACTACATGGACTACATTTTCTTGACGATTAGTCATAACCCCGCCTCCGTACATCATATCTATTTATAGCCTATCACTCGTGAATCCCCCAACACACACTGAGACGCTGAAGGCGGTGTGTGTGTCGGTGTTTGAAAGACGGGAAAGGGCGCGCTTATTATCTCTCAGAGGGAGGGAACGAAGTCTAAATGGGCGCGATAAAAAACGTAAATAAATGTTCAAATATTGCCTGCCCTACCTACGTTTAGCGGAACGCATAGAATCCAAAGGCCCTCGTCAAACCTCTAAGGGCTCAACAACGAACAGTCAGTGATAGGTAGTCTAGCTACAATTAGGTACACCTACCCACGTAAATTGTCAATATTTAAAAGAAAAAGAAAGATAGAGAAAAAAAAAAAGAAAATAAAAAGATTGATTTATTTTTAACCTAAATAAATACCCATCGAGGGGACCCACTCAATATCTGAAAAGAAACATAGCAACAAAATGACATGTTAGTAGCCCTACGCTAAAATGTCAGGTATAAATATCACAGTCGCTAATATTAATTTAAAAAGGGTAGGTACGGTATAGAGATATTCCATATTATTTTCATTGTTCTTTACAATGTAAGTATTCGCATGGTTATTTAACGTTACAATGGTCGACATGTCAGTTACTATTACGGGAACGATGTATTATAAGGCCTAGACGTTACTACAGTTTGGTTATAAATTATGTACATATATTTATTTTATATTCTAGATTTCTCATTTTGTCATTGGTTTTTTTCATACTGTTGCTGTATTTGTGTTGTGTGCACATATCCTCCGATAACTCACATCCTTCCCCTCTTTACAAAAGCAATACTGTCTTTTTGTCGTGTACTGCATAAATAAATAGTAATAGTAGTGGAGAGGCACGGTAGTAGTAGTAGTAGTAGATTCGTAGGGGCACGGTAGTCGAACTGGTGGTGACACAGCACAGAACCTAGGACTAGGAGTACAGGGTTCGATTCCTACCAGCGGCACTTCGGTTTTTCGTTAGGTAAGAAAATTCCCTTTATTTGTCTCACCAAACCCAAGTGTAAAATGGGCACTTATCTTAGTGAACCGAGTAAGTTGGGTCACAAAAGTAAGTATCAATCCACAATTTAGCATGAGGAAATCAATTTGAGATAGACCAGCGTCCTATCCTCGATAATAATCATTAGTCACAACCCCTCCTCTGTTAACATGATATAACATCATATCTATTTTAAGTACATCATATCTATTTTTAGTCTATCACTCACTGGTTCCAAGCTCTTTGCTTTGAACTGGGCCAGAGAAGGCTCTTCTTGGGCTTGCTTTTTTGCTTGCACAGCTACAGTAAAATCTGTATCTAACATCCGTCTATTTATTCACAATGTATATATTCAATCCCACGATCAATGGAGATATGGAAAGCAATTCCTCCTGTTTCCATTAATGTCCATTGCCCTTTCTTTTGTGTTGGTGTTTCTCTGTATTAACCCTTTCAATGCTACGGCTATTTCTAATAAAACTAGACTAGATCAACCACACATTAAGATCTTCAAGTTACCTGTTTTTATGCAAACTACGTATGCAAAGGTTATATGTCATTATACCAGATAAATCATATTTCAATGAACTGACATACGCTAAAAGTAAAAGCTTGAACTTCAGGCTTTGGCGTATGTCAGTTCACTGATGTATGATTATCTGGTAAAATGACATGTAAATTCTGCATATTTTAGTTTGGTTTGACCCCGCTGTGAAAGGGTT
>JAUEKZ010000017.1:140271-143127 GCA_031471865.1 Melibe leonina | reverse complement strand
ATCGTCTAATTCGTCTGGTTGGATATGCAGCCATTCTGACTTATCGTCTAATTCGTCTGGTTGGATATGCAGCCATTCTGACTTATCGTCTAATTCGTCTGGTTGGATATGCAGCCATTCTGACTTATCGTATCATTCGTCTGGTTGGATATGCAGCCATTCTGACTTATCGTATACTTTATAATATACAAACATAGCAGGCTACCTTTAAGAATCCCTCAATCATTCTGCCTCTGATGTCCGGATTGAAATCCATTCATTCAATCATTTATGGCATGCTGTGTCATGCTATCTGTTTGAATTGAGGCTTAGATCTTGCCCATTGAATACCAGTATACTGACACCGGGCCAACCATTCTTAGCACTGTTACCATAACGCCTCAAAGAAGAAAAATACTGTGTAAATAGAATGGTAGAAAGCGAGCTCTGTAACCTGGGGCTGATAGAGACAAGAAGAAGGGGCTGACAGTAGAAGATTGAGTTTTAATGTTAACGTCTTATTCTACGCCAAGGCCAGGATTCGAACCCCCACCTACCGGTTCCGAGGCGGACGCTCTACCACTTGAACTACGAATCCTGTGTTTGAAGGCGGACATTGAAAGACGTTGCCAACTTTGGTAAGAGGATAAATGACGTGATAATTTGATGACGTCATTGACCTGCTAACGATATTAATATCTGCCAAATTCAAAGTCTGATTACCTGAAATAATAAGACAGGATTGCCTTGGAGCGGGAGACGTTCATGATCATTGAGGCAGCTTTCCATGGATTTGTTTGGGAAGCTAATTCACGACGAGCACAGGGGATGTAGTGTTGTTCTAGTTAGTTGTGTGCTTCTCAGGTCAACTGACCGCTGGTGTCACAACGTTCAAAGGTCAACTGACCGCTGGTGTCACAACGTTCAAAGGTCAACTGACCGCTGGTGTCACAACGTTCAAAGGTCAATTGACCGCTGGTGTCACAACGTTCAAAGGCCAACTGAGCAGTTGCAAGCGCACTAAAACTCTCAATATACAAACAGACAAAATGTCTACTGACGTCAGCGTGTACATAAGACAACATGATCATTGATTGGAGTCACATGATCTTTGCACCTGGCCACTCCATAAACTAAAGGACAGAAAAAGGGCAATTTAAATCCAAGCTAAAAAAATATTAGATTTATGTAAAATAATCTATCTGTCCGTCTGTCCGTCTATTTATACATCAATCTGTCTATTTATCGATTAATATGTCTAATGAAAATCAGGATTTGGCATAAATGTCAGTTCACTGAAATCTGGTTTATCTGGTATAAGAATAGGGCAAGGTTTGAAGATTTTGGTGTCTTTAGCAGGAAAGGGTGAAGATAAAAAAAAAATGGAAAAAAATGGAAATATTCACACACAAAAGTCTTTTTTTTTCAATCATTATTTTATGTGGCTTTTGTTGATTATCTATTTGTTTGTTTCATAATTGACATTTTTAAAAATTGTTTGATTGTTTTTTGTTTGCTTTTTTCAAGTTGTGTTTGTGAGTTTGTGAAACAGTTAAAAAAGTAAATTGTTCAGGAAATTCTATGTATAAAAAAAAAGAAAGAAAATCAATCAGACTAAGGAAGGCTGTTCGATTATTTCTTCAGGCCATAAAATCAATTCCACACCTTACCGGGGTGTAGAATACAGCAATGATATATGGTAACACACACGGAGTGACACACTCATTCATACTATTATACTGTAGGTACCAGGGGAGGTCAATAGCACTTGTAAAATCTTTTCTATTGTTGGTCCATTCAAGAAGATTGTATGACGTCTTGGTACAAAAAAAGTAGTAGGCTTAGCTGTAGCATTTGTTATCACCAAATGGTTGAACAGTTTGTGATGACTAGTATCATTTTTGATGTTCTCATTGTTATCATTATTATCTTTATTATTATCATCATTATTATTCTCATTATTATTAACTTTGTTATCATCATTATTAGCATCATTATTATCATCATCATTATTAGCATCATTATTATCATCATCATTATTAGCATCATTATCATCATCATTATTAGCATCATTATTATCATCATTATTGTTAGCATTATTATTATCATTATTGTAGAACTGAGAGATTATGAACAACATGAAAACTGCTTCTTATGTGTGACTAATACATTCGGTAATAAAAATGATGGAAATAGCCAGCAGGCGTTGACGTGGTCGTTTGGTGTGTACAGGCACAAGGACAGGAGTAACAATCCTGTCATTCAGGTAGTCTAATCTTGAAGTAAGGTTAACCCTCTCACAGCGAGCTCTGATTCTAGCCCTACTGAAATAATCAGTCAAATCTTGAAAATGTACGTGTTGTTATACCAGATAAATCAGATTTCAGTGAACTGACATATTATGCCAAAAGCCTGAAATCTGATTTAGATGGTATCTATACGAGCAGGCAAATCGAGATGATTTTGGTGTCCTTAGCAGTGAAAGGGTTAAACGGAACATACCTGAGAATGACAATGACAAATTTGGCCTCAGGATTTACCTCAGGACAGACACAACAAAACAAAACTATTGACAAACAACACGAATACTGGAGCCTTCAGCTATAGATTGTGGAGGCTTATAATGATACTATTATAGCGCTGATATCCACGAGTGCTCATTGCCCTTTACACGTTTTACTTTCCCCGGCCAACAGCAAACATTGAAACACATAGGACAAGAGAAGCGCCTGTCTGTTAGGCGTGTTACAATTGGTTTGTGGGACAAAGACATTGCTGTATGGAGGGCCAGGTCAGGTACCCATTTTATTGCTGGTTCGATACTGGGGTTTTCTGGTCCCGGATAAAAATTCCCCCTCTGAAGGGGATTGAACCCGG
>JAUEKZ010000017.1:132771-137771 GCA_031471865.1 Melibe leonina | reverse complement strand
GTGTATGTTGGTATATTTGTGTATCTGTGCTTGTGCATGACTGTGTGTGAGTGTGTATGTGTGAGTGTGTGAGTGTGTATGTGTGCGACTGTGTGAGTGTGTGACTGTGTGTGAGTATGTGTGAGTGTGTGTGTGTGAGTGTGTGTGACTGTGTGTGAGTGTGCGACTGTGTGTGGGTGTGTGTGTGTGCGACTGTGTGTGAGTGTGTGACTGTGTGTGAGTGTGTGTGTGTGAGTGTGTGTGACTGTGTGAGTGTGTAACTGTGTGTGATTGCGTGTATGTGACTGTGTGTGAGTGTGTAACTGTGTGTGAGTGCGTGTTTGTGACTGTGTGTGAGTGTGTAACTGTGTGTGAGTGCGTGTGTGTGACGACTGTGTGTGAGTGTGTGTGACTATGTAAGTGTGTGGCTGTATGTGAGTGTGTGTGTGTGTGTGAGTGTATGTGAGTGTGTGTGTGTGTGTGAGTATGTGTGACTATGTGAGTGTGTAATTGTGTGTGAGTGCGTGTGTGTGACTGTGTGTGAGTATGTGTGACTATGTGAGTGTGTAATTGTGTGTGAGTGCGTGTGTGTGACTGTGTGTGAGTGTGTGACTGTGTGTGACTATGTGAGTGTGTGACTGTGTGTGTGGGACTGTGTGTGACTGTGTTTGATTGTGTGTGTGAGAGTGTGTGAGTGTGTGTGACTGTGTGAGTGTGTGTGAGTGTGTGAGTGTGTGTGTGCATGTGTGTCAGTCATTAAGAGGATTAGAGGAATGAGGTTTTAAAGCTGTCGGCATCCTCTTAAAACAACTCCATGATTTCCAATCCCACATCATTCACGATTTGGACAGGCACAGAATTGGGCATTGAATTTAATAACCAGGGGATTGTCATAGCATTCAATAAAACACATTGGAACATGGGGATGATGTGTTTTTGACCAGCGCTGTGGTTCAAGTCGTAGAGCGTCCGCCTCGGAACCGGTAGGTCGGGGGTTTAAACCAATCCTGGCCGTGTCATAGCTAAGACGTTGAAACCGGCAGTCTAGTTTCAGCAGATGCCCCACTAGACGCTCTGCGTTGTGGGAACAGTGCTAAGACTGGTTGGCCCGGTGTCAGTATACTGTGACAGGGTGAGATATTTGACTGAGATTTGTATGACAGCTCGTTAACGTGTCAATGCTTTGCTATGACAGTTTTTACGTGAAATAATTGATTGACAATTGGTTTCTCTAGAAGGAATTCCCGACTATTGCCAAATTTTTACTTTCGTTATGTCGCAGCGTGTTACAGTTCAGGCCAAGCCACATATATATATATATAGACACACACACACACATATACAAATATAGCTTCTATCGAGAGTATCCAGTCTTTACACACCAGGCAGAGGAATCAGGATGGTTAAACGTTTGCAGAGCTGGACAAATACACAGACAGACACACACACAGGCTGACAGACGGACAGACAGACATACGGATAGATATACATTTAGAGAGACACACATCCTTACCCCGGACAGGCGGCCATGTTTTTCACGTCCAGCATACAAGGAAAACCACTCTGAAGATGAAAACCAAGAAAAAGCCATAGACATCGTTTTGCTACGGACGGTTCGAGCGTTATTTTGGTTTATTGAGTAGCTTGGACACACAAACTACCTCGAAGAAATCTTGCTCTCTATGTTCTTGTCGTTCGGCATCGCACACACACACACACACACACACACACACACACACACACACACACACACACACACACACACACAAACACACGCACATTGCTCCAAGTCTTGTAACCAGACTCTGATCTGGTCTTGCCCTCTCGACAAAAGACACTCGAAAGGGTCGTGTAGCCTATGTGTGCCACTCTCGTCATATCTAGAGATATGTGTGGAAGAAATACTCTACTTCTTCTCCCCCGCCCACCCTCTCTTCCTCTTTACCATCTTTTCGCTTCTTCTTCGTCTACTTCGTTCCTCCCCCGAAAATAAGTTTGTGGACAAACAGCAGCTGTTTGTGGAGGGAAATTTCATGGGAAATCTCAACCGGGGCGACTTCTCCTTCAAAAATGTAAAAATATAACTCTAGCTTCTACCATCCTGATAGGACTCTGGTCTTTTTGCATATTATGACATCCCCTCCGCAATCCTCAGATGTTTAAAAAGTATCTACTCACCATCTGGATGTGTTTGACTTCTGTGTCTCCTCTTGAAGCTTGACCCGTCATCTCACTTGTTCCAGCTTTCTCTCTGCCAAAAAGCATCCTAAACAGACACAGGTTGTTTTTGCATTCGTTTGCTCATTCTTGGTGGGAGGGATGAAGGTAGGTCAACAGTTGGTCACGTGTCATTTCATGATTTGCTGTATAGAATAGAAATATCATTAACCCGTTCAATGCTAAGGTTTTTTCTCAAACAAATTATCATCCTGAATTTCAGGTGTTTGGCATAATATGTAAGGTCACAAAATCGAATTAATCGAATATAAAAAACATAAATATAAAGATTGAAGATTTTGCAGGTTTCAGTTCGATTAGAATCAAAACACGCCGAGAAAGGGATAATACCCACAGTGATAGATCTGTGCATATTTAGGAAAAAGGATTGAAGTGAACAGAGACAGAGAAGGCAAGAAACCATTTTGTCAAACTCCACCGTTTTATCAAGCTCAGCCATTTTGTCAAGGTCAACCAATTTGTCAAGGTCAACCATATTGTCAAGATCAGCCATTTGTCAAGGTCAACCATTTTGTCAAGGTCGACTAGTGGTACGATGAACATAGGATATGTGAAAGCAATGGCCTAGGCCTTCCAAATTTTCTAGCACATGGTAGCTGCTCTAGATATCTGACGTGACGTCGGTGCGTGAAAAAATGGCCGCCTTGGACCACAGGCAGGGCAAACTGACCCTTCCCAAGTGTGTCCGTAGCATAGATGGTAGGTGTCGGCCTGAGAACTGGTCGCTCGGGGGTTCGAATCTCGGCCGTGTCATAGCTACGACGTGATATATGATGGCAGCTGTCATGTCACAAGCTAGTGTTATGGGAACAGTGCTAAGACTGGTTGGCCCGGTGTCAGTATGCTGTGTATAAGATAACAGTACGAGATAAGATGAGATAAGATAAGGAAAACGTTATTATCCCCAGACAGGTAAGTGTGGTTGTGTATTACGTAGATTGGCCAAGAACATGATGAACTATAATTTTTTTTAATGGGGGTGTAATAAAATAATTTTAAAACTTGTATTGGTTTTCGGCACTCGTTCTTGATATCAGCACTCCTAAAGTCGTGCTATGGTCAAGAACTCGGTGCCAAAAACCAATACAAGTTCAAAAATGGTATAATATTATATGTGTTGTTTCGTTTGCGTTGTGTGATATATGGGAGGGATCGTTCCGTTTATCACTGTCTGGCACGGCAGAATGGTAACATGTGTAGACAGGCTTGTCCTTGATACAACGACCTTAAATGAATTCAAAATGCGGTCAACAACCAAACCATCCCCTCCCCCTTTTCACCTTTCAACCCGTTCAATGCCAAGGCCACAAAAAATCGCCTATTCTTATACCAGATAAATCAGATTTCTGTCAACTGACATATGCCAATATTATGTCCGTTCATTGAAATCTGATTTATCTGGTATAAGAACGTGTACATTTTCCCAAGACTGTTGCATATTTCAGCTGGGTTGGAATCAGAGCTCGACGTGAAAGGGTTAAAGAAAATCTCTGTGCTAAACGTGCTATCCAGAAATGGAAGACCTGCAATGGCGTCAACCGTCAGAAATAAAAGCACCGACAATGAGTGACCTTAACCACCGATTTAGAGAGATTGAACCCAGTAACACTGTTTTTCATTTCACCTCGACTTGTAGCTTGTCGTGAGAGACATGTAGACTTTCAGCAGGCAGATGTTTCCCTCTAATTGGCACAGGGACATGACGCGGAAGACATACACTCTCAAACAAATACACATTGATGCGCAAACACACACACAAACACACACAAACACACACAAACACACACACACACAAACACACAAATCCACACAAACACACACACAAACACACAAACCCACACACACACACACACACACAAGTAGATAGTAGTAGAAGTAGTAGTATTCGTGGAAGAGTAATAATGCTAGTGATAGTAGTAGAAGTAGTTGTTATAGTCAAAGCTGCAGTGTTAGTTGGGCTTATAGAAGTAGTAGTTGTAGTATGACAATTATTATTATTATCATTGTTATCATTATTATCATTATTATCATGGTTATCATTATTATCATTATTATCATTGTTATCATAATAATTATTATTATCATTGTTATCATAATTATTATTATTATCATTGTTATCAATATTATCATAATTATCATTATTATCATTATTATCATTATTATCATTATCATTATTATCATTGTTATCATTATTATCATTGTTATCATAATTATCGTTATTATCATTGTTATCATAATTATCATTATTATCATTATTATCATTATCATTGTTATCATCATTATCATTATTATCATTATTATCATTATTATCATTATTATCATTATTATCATTATTATCATCATGATCATTCTTATCATTATCATAATTATCATTATTATCATTGTTATCATTATTATCATTATTATCATTATCATTGTTATCATCATTATCATAATTATCATTATTATCATTATTATCATTATCATTGTTATCATCATTATCATTATTATCATCATTATCATCATTATCATTATTATCATTATTATCATTATTGTCATTGTTATCATAATTATCATTATTATCATTGTTATCATATTTATCATTATTATCATTATTATCATTATCATTATTATCATTTTTATCATTATTATTTTTATCATTGTTATCATAATTATCATAATTATCATTATTATCATTATTATCATTATTATCATTATTATCATTAATATCATAATTATCATTATTATCATTATTATCATTATTATCGTTATCATTATTATCATTGTTATCATAAATATCATTA
>JAUEKZ010000017.1:86545-97718 GCA_031471865.1 Melibe leonina | reverse complement strand
ATGTAAACCTTGTAATGAAGAAGAAAAAAAAACCATTTTATATTAGATGTAAACCTTGTAATGAAGAAGAAAAAAAAACCAATGTCAAATCTGGAACCGTTAATGAAAAACAGAAAACCATTTTATATTAGATGTAAACCTTGTAATGAAGATAAAAAACAAAAAACAATGGTGTACGGAGGAGAAAAAGAAGAAGAAAAAAGAAGAAAAGGAAAAAGGAAGAGGGAGGAGGAGGCAGATGATGAAGATGAGGAGAACAAAGAGAGAGTTTATGAGCTATTTCTGATCTGAAGAAGGAAAAGAAGAAAAAGAAGAAGAAGAAGAAGAAAACGAAGAAGAATAAGAAGAAGAATAAGAAGAAGAAGGAGAAGATGAGGATGATGAAGAAGAATAATTAAAACAGAAAGAAATAAAAAAAAGAAAGAAGTAGAAGTAATCTAAAGAGAACGAGAAGAGTGACCAATGACCACTCACGACTCACGCTTCAATATCCCTCCGGCCACCGTTGACCACACTGATGCTTCCGTCGTCATTGATGGCGTAGTCAGCACTGCCACACACCACGGCCAACTCGAACCAGGCACTGAAACGTTCGTACTCATACCACTTGCCTAGGTACTGGGAAGGGAGGAAAAAATTAAACGTACGTTATTATTATTAACATTATTATTATTGTTATTTAGCATTTTTTATTTTGTTTGCAAATAGTTTTACCCCCGAGGTAACTTAGAAGTAGCAGTTAAGTATAATAATAATAATTATTATTAGTAGTAGCAGTAGTACTGGTACTAGTAGTAGTAGTATCATATAAAATTTACAGAGTATATAGACTGGAAGCCTTTAAAAGCCCTGGAAAAAGGGTAACATTTTGCAAATAGAAATATTACAATTCAAACAAAATGGAATAGATATTCCAGGAACGTTATGAAAAAAGAACAAAAAGTAATGAAATTGAAACAAGAATCCGCAGGTTCAAAATGGTTAGTCATAAACTTAATGCACATTACCTCAAATCTTTTGAAATCAATCGTAGTGGTAGTAGTTGTTATAGTAATAGCAGTAGTAATGGCAGGGTTGTTGGTGGTGTTGGTGGTGATAGTAGTGGTGGTAGTTGATGCAGGAGTAGCAGTTAAGTAGAAGTATTGGTAGTAGTAGTGGTAGTAAGAGTAATAGTAGTAGTAGTAGTTGTTGTAGTAATAGCAGTAGTAATGGCAGGGTTGTTGGTGGTGTTGGTGGTGATAGTAGTGGTAGTAGTTGATGCAGGAGTAGCAGTTAAGTAGAAGTATTAGTAGTAGTAGTAGTAGGAGTAATAGTAGTAGTGGTAGTTGTTGTTATAATAATAGCAGTAGTAATGGCAGGGTTGTTGGTGGTGTTGGTGGTGATAGTAGTGGTAGTAGTTGAAGCAGGAGTAGCAGTTAAGTAGAAGTATTAGTAGTTGTAGTAGTAGTAGTAGTAATAGTAGTAGTGGTAGTTGTTGTTGTAGTAATAGCAGTAGTAATGGCAGGGTTGGTGGTGGTGTCGGTGGTGACAACAGTGGTAGTAGTTGAAACAGGAGTATCGGTAGTAGGAGTAGTAGGAGTAATACTAGTAGTAGTAGTAGTAGTAGTAGTAGCAGTGATAGTAGTAGTAGTAGTAGTAGTAGTAGCAGTGATAGTAGAAGTAGTAGTAGTAGTAGTAGTAGTAGTAGTAGTAGTTGTTGTTGTTGTTGTTGTTCTTGTATTAGTAGTGGTGGTGATGGTGGTGGTTGTGATCGTTTTGTTTTACATACATGTTTAGCTTTTGTCATAAAGATTGCCTTGATACCAAAACAATGACTTTGACTTTACTGTCCTTTTTAGATAACAAAATTGACGATGAAACCAGAACTTTCTGACATGTTTACGTCTTTTTAGGGGGGGGGGGGGGGAGTGCTGGAGAGAAGGTTTCTTTCACCCATACGCGTTAACAATCCCTTCAATTCAATCGCCTTTCTTTTAACATCGGGCCAAATTATACAGTGACCAAATATGGACACATTGATGTGAATTTCTTTTTTTGCACTAATCTTAGTTTTAGATCATATAGGGTGATGCTACACATTCTAACAACCTTTACTGAAATAAGAAAAAAAAATAACAATCCTATTAGACGATGCAATTACTGCCAACGTTGAAACAACAATTAATGCAAACTTTATAATAGGCTGCTGCTAACCAGGAGTTTGACATTACAATATAATAGTAAGTCCTTTAGAGCCTAATGACCCATGGACCCGGAGCTTATCCCGTTTTTTGCAGCGTGAAGCAGACAAATGACAATGGTTGACATCCTCTGGATAGGACGCTGGTCTATCACAGACTACTTTCCCCAACCCAAATTGTGGATTGGTACCCATTTTACACCTGGGTGTTGTGAGGCAATTAGAAATTGGAGTAAATTTTCTTGCCCAAGAAAAAACCGAAGTGCCCCTCATAGGAATCGAACCCGGGGCCCCCGGGTTCTGTGCTGCTTCGCTACCAGTAAGACCACCGTGCCTCCAAAATTACAATATAGGTACGAGTAAAGTGTACATTCATTGAGATATTCAAATTATTCGAAACATTACATTGAATGCAATCAGTTGTTACACATTGGGGTGTTAGGGTTAGTTCAACAATTATAATACACATTCGGTGTGATGCCTACCTGGTTGAGGTTGAACCTGTCTTGACTTCCTGGGTTAGGACAGCTGCCATAAACAATTGCTCCGGATGTGGAGGTGATTGAGATGGCGAAAACCACGGCAATAGATGCCAGCATTGCTGATTGAAGACCCATGGTGACTCTATTAACTGACACTGGAGGTAAAGCACGTCTTTGGGTGTGTTTCTAGCCTGTAGGTTGTCCCTTGATAATGCAGGTTTATGTAGGAGGGCAGTGGTATGTCTCCTTGTCTACTCTGCAGCGATGCGTTGGGCGTTCTGTACACACAGACTTGGCAATGATTATGCAGCTTTTTCCAACTGGGCTGAAGTTTGATCCGACTCTGAGTATGTACACTTGACCACGGAATGAGAAAAGCTAATATTTGTGACAAATCTCTCAAAGCCAATGTGAGCGGAAGTAGACTATAAGGTTCTTGCCTCTGGGAATCAGACTCAAGCCTTCGTTGTTTACTCAGCGGAGAAGTGTGAGAATAAACTGGCCAGATTTGATCTTAAGTGTCTTTAAATAAGGGATGTGTACTGTGTGCCTTTCGTAACGATGACGAACGGGCAGTAGTGTGTAGGATGTATGTACGTATTTTTGCCTGGTCATGACCCACTTCGCCTCGGTTATCTTGTTTATCAGAATCCTTTATCTTCAGTTGTTGCCAGGTAGTTTCAACTTATATCAACTAAGCATTATTTTTTTACGATAAGATGTTTACATAAGGGAATAACAAATGTGAAACTAGCATAATGTGTTTTCCAAATCTGTGCTATAGTTTTTAGATTCCATATTAAAAAACGCTATGCACGTGACATTACTTCTCGTGTATCTTAGCTGATAAACGACATGGTTAAATCTTATCTGGCAATCAGTTCAAGCTCATTTTATCAGGTCAAGAACGTGACTTGTAACAAACACCCGAGACAAGACAGGTGATTACAGAGTAATAGCGTACCTTGTAACCTAAGGTGTGTTTGTGACAGTTATACATTGTCCGAGCTCCTTTTAACCCTTTCACAGCGAGGTGTGATTCAAACCCAACTGATATATGCAAAATATTGAAAATATACGCGTTCTTATACCAGATGAATCAGATTTCAGTGAACTGACATATGCCAAAAGTCTGACATTCAGGCTTTTGGTATACGTCAGTTTACTGAAATCTGATTTATCTGGTATAATAACAGACAAGTCGTAAAGATTTTGGTGTCTTTAGCAGTGAAAGGGTAAATGACAAAATTATCTTCCAACATGAATCAGCTTCTTGGGAAAAGAAAACAGCCCTACCTAAATGGGAAAACCCATAATCATAACATGCCTTCCTTATGAAGCATTACCAAAACACCGGTCAAAATTTTCGCATATTCTATGACCTGGTGACGTCGCTATTCATTTGCATCACTTCGCTCTAACTGTAAGCAACTGAATGAACACGACGCGATTATAATCAGAGAAAGTTAACATTTGATATTTATTTTTCGTAAATTCTGATCTGTATATTTCATCTTTATTTTGTATCAAAATTTTATTATCTTAGATCGACCATTACTCATTACTGCATGTTATGATATAAATAATGATATAGAATGGGAGAATATTCATCGCGCAGGGCTCGGGGAATATTTTCCCATTACGGTCATTATTTCTATTCTATAATGTTGACCATATCTTGAAGTACAATTGACATTATGTTCGTGACGTTAGACATTTTTGGAAATGGTGATGTTTTAAATTCATTTTGATTTCTTAACACTGATGACAGCATGGGTGAGAAGACATCAGTAGGCTTTTATTGAAGTTGAATAAGGTCTGAATGTAACTTGGTCATATGGTCGGGGGCACTACTCGATATCGAGTACTCGGTAGCCTGGTCCAACTACTCGACTCTTTAATCGATACTCGGTTTTGCTTGTTTGTTGTTACCTTCAGACCAAAATTCGCGAAAACAATGAACAAGTAGGTAAAACATTAAAAATATAAAAATGAACCAAGTATTCGCCCCTAAATTTGATTCGATATTAGTATTAGGAAATATAAGTCACGACATATTCCTTGTGACACTGTGCTTCGTTTCATAAAAAAAAACCCCGTTAGACTGTCATATCTCATTTATCTGAATGAGTATCAAGTATTTATTATCCATGACGGATTTAGTGTAACCAATGATACCGACTTGCCTAGCGACCCCCCCCCCTCATTCTACTATCAGTGCTCTCCTACTGGTCATTATGTGCGTTCTTGAGTGTGTTGTGTGTGTTTGCAACATTTTATTTGTAAAGAGTCCCTAAGCACTTTTTAAGTGGAAGGAGACAGCGCTATATAAATAAATGATAATAATAATTATTATATTATCATCATTAGATCTATTATCAATAGGATCAGTCAAGAGAGACTGTCGTGACACAGCTCCAGGGTAAGGACAAAACCAGTAAAATTCACAATATATGAAACGAATTTATTTAATTGTATTGCTTTTCTAGGGATAGGATTGAGTAGATGTATATTTGCCCCAACGCCCAACACACTCATGGTCATCAGTAGGAGGATCAGACTGGAGAGACAGTCGCCCCTCTGTAGACGTCTAAACTAAATTAAACATCATTAAGACAATAAGATTATACTTCTCTCATGTAAATCGCATTTCGTTCTAATATTCCAACACTACAGTGCCGTCACCAGTCACTGTTGTGTCTAATGGTGTGGTGAGGATTTTGAAGAGACGGATGATTATTTTTTTTATAGAGATGTAGGTAGCGTAACTTGGTCATCAGTAGGATCAGACATTGAGAGACAGTCGCCACTGCTCCCGGCGGATGTAACTCATTCGATTCATCCAGTGCCGTCATCATGTACTTCTCTGTGGCCAATGGCCTACAGATCAGTATTTACCTACTGGATGACAATCTGACCTAGGGTCCGGAATGTTGATGTACAAAAATATTATTTTCTTTTGTAACAAAACAAATTGTTTGCATAAAAACCAACAAAAACGTCATAAAATACACATTTTCAAGAATAGTCATCACATGACTTTGTTTAAGTTTTGTGAATAATAAATCTTTGTATTAATAATACAGTTTGTTGTTTAAAATGCAATGCAACTTAAATATACAGGTATAATTCTAGCTGTTAGAACATTAAGTTACTTAACTCCCTTGGCAAAGGGATATAATTGAAGGAAATGACGACGACGCACCATTTCCATGCTGGATGTGACTGGTTTGATGTCATTAGAGCCCGAGGTTATCCCGCTTTCTCCAGAATGAAGCGGACAATCACAATGGTCGCCAAACTCTGGATAGAACGCTTATTTATCACAGATTACCTCCCCTTCCAATACTCTTTGCGGGTTCGTACTCCTTTGACTCCTATATATATATATATTCATATCTTAGAAAGACACATATACCTACCTACCTACCTACCTACCTACCTACCTACCAACCTACCTACCTAGGAAGGGGGATTAGAAAAACTAATGCCATGGAAAAGATAAAAAAGAAAAACTGTAGGTGATTTTCTTTGTGTTTTTTTTTCCAAATCGGATTTAAATGACATTATGTCACACAGATGAAAGTCCATGTCTCTTTTTGAAGGGCTTATAGCAAACCATCTTTAACTTTATGTGAGGTTTTGTATAACCCTCTATCAAATTCATTATTCTTTTTCTGCATGAAGTAGAGTTGAGAATGCCTTGTTGACGCGAGAGGAGATAACTGACAAAGGCTTCTTATCTCATTATTATAAAGCTAGTGTCACTAGCTGCCTATTATATCACGGCAGATTGTGGTCAGGTGTGGCATAGTGTTGTTCTCTTGGTGGAAATCTTTGAAGAGCTTTTAACCCTTTCAATGCTAAAGACACCAAATTATTCAAAATTAGCCTGTTCTTATACCAAATAAATCAGATTTCAGTGATTTGACATATGCCAAAAGCCTGAAATTCAGGCATATATTTTGGCATATGTCAGATCACTGAAATCTGATTAATCTGGTATAAGAACACGTACATTTTCAAGATTTTGCAATATTTCAGTTGGGTTAGAAACAGACCTCGCTGTTAAAGGGTTAAAAACGCGAAGGTAAGACGATATGATCTCAGATACGATGCAAAAGCAAACACAGAGTAGATGTGGATCGACGCACAACAACAGTAAAAAGAAGTCTCTTAATGGAGGAAAAATAAAAAAAATAAAAACGCCACAGAGAGAGAGATGGTTTGCAAATACAAAATGACTCATCTGTCCAGAAAACACAAACACACACACACACACACTCACACACACAAACACACATACATATACTCAAGCACACACACACACACACACATAAATACACACATAAATATAAACAAGCACACACACACACACACACACACACACTTATCTTTAGCAAGGATTAGCAAGGGACTTTTTATGGATAAAGGGGCTATTGTATTTTCAAATCAAAGAACAATTACCTGTATTTATTTGATTAATCTGAAGAAATTTCGTCTTTTTGTGCCGGTCTCAAGCGCGGAGCAGGGCATTCTAAGCGTTACCCGCAGTGCATCGCCACAATTTGGATAAGGGAGGTAAATGGGCCTTATCATGGCACAGCACTTATTGATCATCGGTTTTTAAAGCTAGGCAGGTATGCTGTATATGGAATACATGGTAGGTAAGTAGGTAGGTAGGTAGGTAGGTAGGTAGGTAGGTGGATAGGTAGGTAGGTAGGTAGGTAAATAGGTAGATAGGTAGGTGGATAGATAAGTAGATAGGTAGGCAGGTAGGTAGGTAGTCAGGTAGATAGGTAGGTAGGTGCGTATATAGGTAGGTAGGTAGGTAGGTAAGTATGTATGTAGGTGAGTATGTATTGAGGTAAGTAGGTAGATAAGTTCGTAGGTAAGTAGGTGGATAGAACGATAGGTAGGTAGGTAGGCAGGTAGGTAGTTAGGTAGATAGGTAGGTAGGTAGTTAGGTAGATAGGTAGGTAGTTAGGTAGATAGGTAGGTAGTTAGGTAGATAGGTCTGTAGGTATGTAGTTAGGTAGGTAGGCAGGTAGTTAGGTAGATAAGTAGGTAGTTAGATAGATAGGTAAATAGGTAGGTAGTTATGTAGATAGGTAGGTAAGTATGTATGTAGGTAGGTAAGTTTTTTTAGGTAGATAGGTAGGCAGTTAGGTAAGTAGATAGTTCGGTTGGTGAGTAGATAGGTAGGTAGGTGGGTAAGTATGCATGTAGGTAAGTCGGTAGGCAGGTATTTAGGTAGGTAGTTAGGTAGATAGATAGATAGGTAGGTAGGTAGTTAGGTAGATATGTAAGTGGGTAGGTAGGTAGGTAGTCTAGAGTAAAGAAAAAGGTAATGGTTAACAGGCACCTCTTTCATGTAAATCGAATTTCGTATAAATTTTCAAACACTAGATACAGTGGCGTCACCAGTCGAGAGTGTGTCCACTGGGGGTGGTGACGTTTTTTATGGAGACGGGTGATTTTTATAGAGGTTTAGTGGCCGTAACTTGGTCATCAGTAGGATCAGACATTGAGAGACAGTCGCCACTGCTCCCGGCGGATGTAACTCATTCGATTCATCCAGTGCCGTCATCATGTACTTCTCTGTGGCCAATGGCCTACAGATCAGTATTTACCTACTGGATGACAATCTGACCTAGGGTCCGGAATGTTGATGTACAAAAATATTATTTTCTTTCGTAACAAAACAACTTGTTTGCATAAAAGAACAACAATAACGTCATAAAACTCACATTTTCAAAATTAGGTATCATGTGACTTTGTTGGGTTTTTATCAATAATTAATGTTTGTATTATTAATACAGTTTATTTTTTAGAATGCACTGGAACTTAAATATGAAGGTATAATTCTAGTTGTAAGAAACGTAAGTTATTTATCTCCCTTGGCAAAAGAGATTCAAGGGGAAGGAAGGGATGACGACGCACCATTTCCATGCTGGGTGTGACTGGTTTGATGTCCTTAGAGCCCGAGGTTATCCCGCTTTCTCCAGCATGAAGCGGACAATCACAATGGTTGCCAACCTCTGGATAGAACGCTTATTTATCACAGATTACCTCCCCTTCCTATACTCTTTGCGGGTTCGTACTCATTCGACTCCTATATCTATATTCATATCTTAGACAGACACATATACCTACCTACCTGCCTACTTACCTACCTACCTAGGAAGGGGGAGTAGAAAAACTAATGTTAGGGAGGTAGGTAGGTAGTTCGGTAGGTAGGTAGGTAGTTCGGTAGGTAGGTAGGTAGTCTAGAGTGAAGAAAAAGGTAATGGTTTACGGGCAAAAGGGAGATAATAAAACAATAAAACACTGCGTTTGCTTCGACAGCTCTCTGTTATATAGGCCGGTAAGTAGGTAGGTAGGTAGGTATGTATGTAGGTAGGTAGGTAGATAGGTATGTATGTATGTATGTATGTATGTATGTATGTATGTATGTATGTATGTATGTATGTATGTATGTATGTATGTAGGTAGATAGGTAGGTAGGTAGGTAGGTATGTATGTAAGTAGGTAGGTAGGTATGTATGTATGTAGGTAGGTAGATAGGTAGGTAGGTATGTATGTATGTATGTATGTAGGTAGGTAGGTAGGTAGGTATGTAGGTAGGTATGTAGGTAGGTATGTATGTATGTAGGTAGGTAGGTATGTAGGTAGGTATGTAGGTAGGTATGTAGGTAGGTATGAGGTAGGTATGTAGGTAGGTAGGTATGTATGTAGGTAGGTATGTATGTAGGTAGGTATGTATGTAGGTAGGTATGTAGGTAGGTAGGTAGGTAGGTTTGTATGGAGGTAGGTAGATAGGTAGGTATGTATGTAGGTATGTATGTAGGTAGGTATGTAGGTAGGTATGTAGGTAGGTATGTATGTAGGTAGGTATGTATGTATGTAGGTAGGTAGGTAGATAGGTAGGTAGGTATGTATTATGTATGTAGGTAGGTAGGTATGTAGGTATGTAGGTAGGTATATATGTAGGTAGGTAGGTATGTATGTAGGTAGGTAGGTAGGTATATATGTAGGTAGGTATGTATGTATGTAGGTAGGTATATATGTAGGTAGGTATGTATGTATGTAGGTAGGTAGGTAGGTATGTAGGTAGGTATGTAGGTAGGAATGCAGGTAGGTATGTAGGTAGGTAGGTATGTAGGTAGGTAGGTAGGTAGGTAGGTATGTAGGTAGGTAGGTAGGTTGGTCAGGACATGGTGTTCTCTGGGGAGGTTGGCGAGAGACAGGGCGGAATAAAGGGCTTTTGTTGCTGCCATAGACACCGCTTGGTGCAATGGGTAAATAGATAGATAGATAGACAAGAGAATAAAACAACAGCAGAAGATCACTGATAAACCCCTCAATGTGCCTCCTGCTAAGAAACCCCAACAAAATGCCTTAAATTCTTTATATAAATTTTATTGACATCATTATTTGATTGTTATCAAGATAGTCATCTATGCTTAAAAAACTCCCCCCAAATACGTATCATGCATAAAGTTATAATATTTTAAACGCCGTTATTTTTAGAATCTCAAATTTTTTTTTTTTTAAATTCAGTTTCCCACTTTGATTCCTTTACATTATATACATCACAAAGACTACTAGAATGTTCAATCTAATAGTCTTTGGTAGAGCAATGAAACACTTCGTTTGCTTCTACAGCTCACTGTTAGTGTTACATCATTCTATACGAATACATGTCGTAATTATGATGTGCTCAATATAGAAATGCCGTGCTGTGTCAGTGTAAATTGTCGCATTTTACAAACATCAACTCTTTCTTTAACCCTTTCACTGCGAGCAATGATTATAACCCAACTGGAATATGCAAAATCGTGAAAACGTACGTGTTCTCATACAAGATAAATCAAATTTCAGTGAATTGAAATGTGTAAATTCACTGAAATCTGATTTATCTAGTCTACGAACAGGCGGATCTGGAAGATTTTGGTGTCGTTAGCATTGAAAGGGTTAAGGCGAAGTTGGGCTATCAAAAGATGAAGAAGCAAAATGAAATAGATCATGTTAACATATAAATTCAAATAAATGCACTTATTGCAAGATGTCAATAACAAACCAATAAATGGAAAAATACAATGAGTAACCAAACAGTTTGGAAGATTTACTAAACAAAATTTACATCCATACTAAAACGGCGTTTAAAGTGCATGTCTATGCGTATGTATGCCTATGTGTGTGCATGTGTGTGTACGTGTGTGTGTATGTGTGTGTGCGTGTATGTATGTGTGTGTGTATATATGTATGTATGTGTGTGCATGTGTGTGTATGTATGTATGTATGTATGTATGTATGTATGCGTGTGTGTGTGTATGTATGTATGTGTGTGTGTGTATGTGTGTGTGTATGTATGTATGTATGCGTGTGTATGTACATGTGTGTGTGTATGTATGTATGTGTGTGTGTATATATGTATGTATGTACGTATGTATGTATGTATGTATGTATGTATGTATGTATGTATGTATGTATGTATGTATGTATGTAT
>JAUEKZ010000017.1:31270-50879 GCA_031471865.1 Melibe leonina | reverse complement strand
ATAATGATCAAAGGCGAACTTGACCACTACAACCACTTTCCTCTCAAACAGCTAATTCGTGATAGGCAGTATTTGATTGTGTATTATTGACAAAGGTGTTGACGATACTAAATTTAAAAAAAATCTATTGTTTGGCTATTGATTTTCATTGAAACAAAACTTTATGTTACGCAAGGTTATATCAATGAAAAATTAATTAAATATTATAATTAAGAGCATCTACGAAAACTTCTCCCATCGCTCTGTTTAAAAATCACGGGTTCCTAGCAAAACCATTTGAATGGTTTTCGGTAATCAATGTTATTAATGACCGAGATGCACACAACAACAACAAACGTTACGAACCACGGCAAGCTTGCATGGAGGGGATGTTACAATGTTATCGTGACCGGGAAAGCTCGCACTGAGGGTAAATGAGTTTACAGGTAGGTCACGACACGAGCGCACGACAAGGGTTAATGTTTTTTTTTAACTGGTATACCTTTTTTGTTTATTCTATCACTTTGTTCTAATACTTTGCTATGCTGTAGAGATTGCAACAAAGTTTCTTATGGGACCAAAATAATGTTAGTACCTTGAATACTTTTTGTGTAAAGAGTGTTTGAGTGACTGTCAAAATAGCCTTCTAAATCATTCGGTGTAGTGTGAGCTAAAACAAAAGAAAAAAAACAGCTAAAGTTAAGCACAAAAATGAATTTAAGTGTGGTGTAATCCTGTGTCTGACCGTGAAAAAAACTTCTCTAGATGAGTTCTGTAAGTAAAAAAAGGAAAGAGAAAGGAGAGCATTTTTTTTACGATAAAACACCATTAACGGCGAAACAGCATTATTGTGTACTGGTGATATTAGAAGAGATATTGACCCAACAATCTCAAAATCGCACTCATTAGACAACAGTAGACAACCAAAAGGTCTAAATAATCAAGTATGTGCAATTATGGAAGTCTAGGGGTTAAGTTGACTGTATATTCTGTAAAGTCTCCTTGTAAATTAGATAGTAGGCCTATCTAGTAAAAAATAAGATATTGCTTGATGTGTTAAGTGGACCTTTTGTAATGTAGGTACTCCGCTATGGAAATCGCTTTTGACCAGTACCAGTAAACTTGTCTCATCTGTCTATTGAAATGTTTGTTAACTATCATATTATTATCATCATGTTTTCATTCAGACGCTTGGTCATCATGGGGAAGTATCGGCTGAAGAAGATGCACAAGGGAGACAGGCCGGCAAAAGAGAAATATCGCACCAAAAGAAGAACAAAAGATTTAGACGAAATTGATAAAGACATGAAAAACCCTAAACCTCTTCTCGACCGAGAAGTAGATCTTGATTTACCAGGAGGAGCACAGCATTACTGCTTACATTGCGCGTAAGCAAGCAAAACTTATTACACTTCTCTTTGGTATTTCTGTACAGAAAGGTCATTTTTTTTCTACAAAAGTACCCATGGTGTCAAAGTCAATTTCATTGTAAAAAGTAATAGGAAGATGAGGATTTTAGAGTGCCATAAGACAAACTTTTATATGTTATTTGTTAACGATAAGAGATTCAGCCTAGAAGTTTGTTTCCTTGGTAGCAATCAAAATTATGAAAATAGGCCTTGGTCTTTGATATTTCTTCCCATTTTTTGTTTTATTTCAATAGTCCTGTTTATAAGAATTTGATTTTAAATGTAAGTTGTATGGTCTCTTTGATAAAAGTTATCTCATGTTATTTTATCCAGTGTCATAGTGTTTTTTAAACAAATCAGGACTTTTGGTTCTTTCCTTGATATACAGTGTTTATTCTTTTGAATAATGCTGGTATGTTTTATATTTGCATATTTATTTTCAGAAAACACTTTGTCACTGAAAAGGCTTTAACAGATCACTTTAGAGGGAAACCTCATAAAAGAAGGTAATCTTCAAATAGTGATGACATTCTTTGGCTATAAAAATATTTATTTTTAAGAAAACCTTTCTCATTAATAAACCAAAAGAAATCGCCTAACCAAAATGACTTTAACAAACTAGAGATCAACCTGAAGACCGAACAATGTTTAGAAGTACTCCTCAACCTAAAACTATAATGGCTTTCAGATTGTAAGCTAAACAAAAACAATCCAATAGCAAGAAGTGGACATTCCCTTTTCATACATTGCCCTCCTTTCTCTCTCTCTCTTTATCACTCACTTTTTGTTGCACTACCACCCATGATGCAGTGCACTAACCACTGTCACTTGCATTCACACCTTTTTTAAAGTCATCCTTAGATAATCTGAAAACCCTTAATTTGAATATAATGTTAATCCAAAACGATATGATTTCCCCAATTTTTCCTTTAAATAAACATTAGTCAGAATAAATTTGGAATACCAGACCAAAATTTTTTCTTCTGATTAACGCGACTTGAATAAGCACACCCTAATCTCAGTGTGATCACTTGATTGTACAGCCAAACCCGGCGGCCTCATATCCCTGTCTCTCATGCACCCCCCACCCCCCACCCCACCCTCTCTCTCTCTCTCTCTCTCTGTCTCTCTCTCTCTCTCTACCCCACCAGCTCAGTGGTAGAGCATTTGCTTTAAAAAAAAGTAGTTTGAATCACTGCTGCATCAGACCTGAAACATCATGCATGTCCGTCCGACTTTTACAGATTTGCTTCTACCTGCAGTGTATTGTATTTTGTATTTACTTCAGTTCTCTGCATTTTCACTTTGTTGATTATTTTTTTATATTTAAATAATAGATGACGAAGATTTGTAACATATGATAACAAATTTCCTCTCTTGGGATCAATAAAGTAAATCCTTATTTTATCATATCCAAAACACAACTGGGGAAGAGGAGGGGTAGGCAGGGCTGCTGTTGTATGCTAGTACTCATTGTGCAGGTCATCTCTACACCGTCAGCTCAGTGATACCTTGGAACTGGTCGGTCGTTGGGCACTGATGATAAAGTCAATGGTAGTTTACAAAAAAAGTATAATCCGAAAGAATTTTGGAAACCCTGAGAATTTTGAAGTATCTGTTGTGATGTGTATTTTGTCTGGTCCCAAGGTGTTGACTTTATCTGGATTCCACTGTATAAATGTTATCTTGAACTTCAATTCTTGTAAGCACTTAGTAGATAAACCATATCTTTTTTTTTCTTATTACTCACTCCAGGTTGAAAGATCTAGAGATGGAACCTTACACTCAGGAAGAGGCAGAAAGAGCTGCTGGCATGGGATCATATATTGCCCCCAAGAAAAGGAAAGTGGAGACTCTTCGGAAAGAGAACCAATTAGAACAGAAAGATGAAGATGAGATAATGATAACAAAACCTGGATAATAAATCAGATTAAATCATACTCACATTGCCTATCTTTTCTTTCTGGTTGTATGTTGTATGGTTTCTGCTTTTTTTATGTGTTTGTATACAGTTTTGACAGATGATATGACAGACATCTGTGTTTTCTCGTTATGAGGTGAGACTCTGTTAGGTGGATTTTTCATGTGTAGAGAGTTGATTTGTCATAGGGATGGGAGTGGAACAATCACAAGGAGTATGAAAGTCGACAAGGAATAAGTAGAAGTTGCACAGGGAAAATATAGGGACCAGGATGGCAAATAGGATGGGGGACAAGAAATCCTTTGGAACTAATAAGAGATTAGACATAAATGGACAAGAAAAACATGTTATGAATTGTATATTCAGAATTCATTGGTCCACCAAAAATTTTTTGATGCCAAAAGGAATCAGCCATTTTGTCCAGCGGAGCGGTGTACGTACATGCATGGTACTTTGAATTTAAAAAAAGCTCTTGACTAAAGAGATTAAGTTTTGGTTGAATGCAATTTGACTTTGCCTCCTAAAGACATGCGATAGACCAGCGTCCTATCCAGAGGGTGGCAACCATTGCATTTGTCCGCTTCACGCTGCGAAAACTGGGATAAGCTCCGGGTTCTTGGGCAATAAGGCTCTAAAGGACTTACTTTTTTACCACTCCTAAACACATTAGACAATTTCATGTCTATTTGGACTATATATCGTATGATTTGGATGGTGGCAAATGGCATTACTCTGTATTTGTTCCTTTAAAAAAATTTGTTAAGATAATATATTTTGCAAGTGTTATTATCTCCCTTGTATGTGCAATGTTGAATTTTTGTACAGTACAAATACTGGAAAGTTTGCAAACCAAAGAAAGAAAGCAGAAAAATGAAAAAACAGACAATGAATTTTGCTAGATGCTAATCTGGGACCCTGCCACAGCACCCATCGCTTAGCCGACCGCAAGAGACTGCAAGCTAACCAATTTAGCCATCTGCTCCAGTTAGTTAGCTTGCAGTCTCGTGCTGTCGCTGCAAAAGTCCATTTTCTGTTTTACCATTTTTCTGCTTTCTTTGGCTTCCTTTGGACTGCATATTATTTCAAATTTGACTAATTTAATAGAGATATGGCATGGGTAACACTTTTCAGGGATGTCCCGGAATTCTGGGGCACAGTTTTTGTCTGCGCAAGACTTTCCAAGCTGTGTCTTAACTTGGCCTTCAAGTATGTAGTTGTCTTTTTTTTTTTTAATGGGCATGAACAATTCAGGGTTGGGATAATAGGATTCTTCATTTTTAGAGGTAGGGAATAATTTTTAGTGGCACCCATGTATTTAGGGATAACAAACACTTGAAATTTAGAACAGAGTTATCAATATCAGTATTGGGTTGATTAAAAGGACAATTGAAGACAAGGAATATGTGTTAAAGTGTATAGACTTTACGTGTTTGACTTCATAATGACAACATGACCGCAACCAAGTGAGTATTGTTGACCTTTTTTCCCCTCCCAATAACACAATTGTGGGTAAAGTAAAGAGTCAGAGGGAGGGGAAAAATTTAATCCCGGCTTCACTTGAAACAAGTTATGTGTGTGAAGTCGTATCCCAAAACAGCGGGACCAGAAAAATCATACTTTATGCTGTCACTGATATTTTAATAGCAGTGAGTATTTGTAGCCATGTCATTCATCAACTCATCAAATAAGGCCAACATTGTTTGACTTTGACTGGGTCAAAATAAATCCACAAAAAAGTAAAGAAAGACAGACACAATCGTTGGGGTTTTTGTTTTATTTTCCAACAGTGACAAATAAAAGTGAACAAATAAACACAATTTGGCATCACAAGTGTCAACTGTTGGTAATGTGACCTTACACCAATAAACCTCATCATTCCTACGATAAGTGACTAAAATTCCCACATGATATGATAATCCTGAGGTGAGTTGTATGTTATGTATATGCTAATGTTAATACATGTACATATGTTCCAGACTTCAAAGGGGATCTGTTCTTTTGGTGTAACTTTGACATTTTTCACTTATTGTACAGTGTTTTATCAACATTAGAAACATTTATCAAAAGTTGATGTTTTACTTTTACAGTGCCACAGGGACAATTTCAGCGAGCACAATTACAATTTCAAATATTGCATGAGCTTTGAGATAAATTTCTTCTAAATGTTGAAATGAGTAGATATCAAAGGAAAGCTCATAACAAACAATATAGAGCCTTTATATTACATTAATCTTACATTAGTTATGGTCTTGTTTGTTACCTATGATTTTTTCTTGACACTTTATTTTCTAAGCATTACATTGAAATTTGATTGCCACTGAAAACTTGGCTCCTATGCCCCTTACATTATTGGAATTATTCATAAATGATTGCTGTAAAAGCTATTTTTACAACTAACAAAATTCTTCATGAGTTTGTCAATTGCTTTTCCATTTTTTTTTACGTTATGCAACCACTTCCAAATAGTTTTGAATTCTTTGAGAAACAATTTTTTTTCTTACTGAGAATATTAAAAAGTGGAAGTATTGCTTGAGAAAAAGTAAAAGGTTACAATAAATGATTGATTGATGAATGGTCAAAATATCATGTAATAAATATATTAGATTGGTAACATTTTTTTTTCTAATTTTCAAGACCCAACTTTTGTGCGATATGAGTTGAAGCCTCCTATACACCAACATTTTTTTTTCTGTCATATTATTGAAGATGATTGGGAGTAAAGTAAAATAAAAGGAAACCAAATTTGAATTACACAACACTCAATCAGAACCATACAAAAACGCATCAGAAGAGCTTGGTAGTCTCTGATCTCATAAACATGTAAGTTGCTAGATATAGAACACAGGGTTCCTTTTCTAAACGTCACATCTATAAATTATGTCTTGAATTCTTATATAGAGAAAATATTTGTTCTATTTTCACATCTTGATGGTTCATGAACTATGTGTATGTTAGTTATGACTAATGTTACAAAATCAACTTTTTGTAAAACCCTGTTCGTAATCAGTCAGAATATGAACATTTAATTGAAAAAAGAAAAAGAAATTGAAATTAATATTCTACTGTGTTTAACTGTTTTATAAATGAACATATTTAAGACATTAGGTATGAGTTGAAAATAATTCAGCTGATTATAATAGTTAGAAATATTAGCAACATTATCTATTTTTTACCACATATTGTTAAAAACGTCTTACTACTACTGTATTCAATATTTAAATAAATAAGTACAGAAAAATGAGTAGATTGTTATACCATTAATCCTACAAACTCCGTCTAAAGGTCTAGGAATTAAAAGTCCTCTACATCATGTGCACACCCAGATAAACAAATTGAACTTAAAATGATGAGCTAATAAAGAAAACTTATGATAAGTAGGAAGAGATTGAAGAAAAGAACACTGATAATTTTTGTTTCACCAGACAAGAATTGACATCAAATTAGTTTATCACAATCCGCACAAATAACTAGGATGAAATATTTCACATCACATTTTACCATCACAAAATCATAAATTAACAAAATGTTCAATGGTTCTATTTACAAGATCTATGATACACAGAAAAAAAAATATCTACAGGTTAAGTACCAATCAAATGGTGAAAAGCTTTAAACATAAAAGTGGTTAACAGTTTGAATGTTCTATTTTTTCATACATCTCCTCTCAGTCCTTCCGATAAATTTTAAAGAAATAATCATATGCAGATAGGATAATTTTCAATTAACTGAAACACCTAAAGACCCGAACATGTAAGGAGAGAGATATTGAAGCATAAGAAAAAGGCTGAATTTGTATCATTTCATAACCACTCAGAATATTTCCAGTCTGAATCTATTTCATTTGAAATGGGAAGAAAGCGATGAAATGCTGGAAGAAATATTGATGAAATTTGGTGATGAAAAAAGACAAAATTAAATTGTCAATTTTTATTCTTTAAATTAATAATAGAGAGGAGACAAAAACAAAGTAGAAAAACAAAACAAAAACAGATGATCACAATTGAGTTTAAAAAAATCAATCCTATAATTTTCAACTCGTTATCAGTTAACTTGGAATTTTGTTGGACATGATTTTAAAACAAATAAATAAACATTGATTGGCATGTACAGAGTGTTATGAGAGTTAGAGGGATGTAACAAAGTTAGAGCATCCTGGTTTTATAAGAGATTTTGAATGAGAAACTCATTTTTTGTTTTCAAAAGTCCATGTAGATACATTATAAATTTTTAACATAAGAGCATTAAATGGGATAAAATTTGAAGAGGTTCTTTTAAGTAGATATGGTTTTAAATGGTTATTGTGCCACAGAAACAAGAATTAAAGATAGATGAAAATTCAGAATACAACTAATCTGGTTTTTTTCAACAACTGCACTAAACAAACAAGGATTCTTTAAAAAAGGATAAACATTTTTGTTCTTTGATGTTTTTGGTATCTTTCTTCTTGAAGCTGGAGGAAAAGCTGATGAAATATTTCTACAATAGTTGAAAATTTAATTTTTTTCCAGTGGATTCTGTTTTGAGAGTTTGAAAGAAGAGTTCCTGTCAGAGTCTTCTGTTAATAATTTGTTTCTGAGACCTGATTTATGCTGTGCTCATCATTCACAATTTTTTCCTTGATATCAAATAAATCTAAGTTTTGTATTTAAAAAAGAAGATCTCCATATATTTGATTTAGAAAAACATCAATATTAGAAATTCCTCTGGAAAAGGAACAAACTATATTTTGTATCAATTTTCAGGCATGTGTAGAACACTATTGATTTTGGGTTGACCATCAGAAGATGACAGCTGTCCAAGATGGATTCCGTCTGATTTGATGCAAGTAGTCCAAACAAAGAGAACACTGTCTTTGAGTTATGATAAACAGGGGAAGTAAGTAAGAAACAACTTGCCACTCATTTTATGATGGAAATAAGAGTTGACTTTTTCAGAGAGATAAGTTACAGACATTTCCTTGAGTTCTCTTTTCTTAGTTCTTCTCTGGAACTTCTTGAAGAGTGTGCCATTGGGCAATGGGGCGTCTTGGGTTCGCCAGCATGTCACTCCAGTGACGGAGCTCTGTTCCAGATGAGTTGCAGCCAAGCAAGCACCGGCCAATTGGTTCGGAAGTACCAATGCGATCATAATCAACGACTGTGATGATCAGAGTTACTTTCTGTGAGATTGACAGAAAAGAAGGATCTTTTAAAATGTGGTATTAAACAATACTTTTTACATCAATTCTTTTCAAAGATTCCCTGTGATAGAGGGAAAACAATACATGTTTCATTATAAACCGGGATGAAATTCTTGTTAATTGTGACATAGAAAGCCTTTGAAGTCCAATGGTTGAGACAAAAATTAAAACAACATCATATACTTTGTTAGAAAAGATTAATAAAGTTAAGTGTCCACTTTTGAGAGATATTAGGCTACATCTGCAGAGAAAAGAAATCTATCTGAACTTTCCTAAAAAAATATATAAATAATAATTAGACATTTCCAATATATAATAAACCACATTACTCTAAACTATTCATTTTGTCAGAAAGTCTTAAGCCCCAATTAAATATTTTGTAACACTACAAACATTTTATCCACCTAACACTGACAAAAAAAAAAAAAAAAAGACTGATCATTGTTAGCTTTAATGAAATCAATAACAGAATGTCCTATTTAAAGGAAGTGAATTTGTTTCCACCCCTAGGCCCTCTTGCTCATTAACTCTCCAAACAATACTAACAAAATCTCCTGAGCTATGACTGTAGAAAAGACACAATATCATTGTATGTTAACCTTTTGTTTTACCCTTTATTTTCATTATCATTGTATCTATGCATCCCATTTTCAGACCTAAGCCAAATACATACAGCAAAAAAGGAAAAAATAAGACTGATAATCCGTTCTTGCTCACAAATTTTTTTTTCTTAAATAAACTGTGTATTTTGGAATTATTTTTCTGAGCTTTATGTATTTTGATGCAGATTTGGTTCAAAATGGAAACTCAACGTGTATTATTATTATTAATTTAAATCTATTCATTATATATCATAGGCAATCAAAATCATTTAGCAAAGTTTGTTAGCTTCATGCTTCATTCATGTCTACCATCTAGATTTGAAACAAAATGTTTACACAAATTAATTACAATAATATGCAAAAGCAGAGCAATTTAATGAATTGTTTGCTCAGACCAAAAAGCAGGCTTCAAGCTTGTTTTGTGATAAGCAAAATTTCAGACAAAAATAAAAAAGAGGATAAAAACAATAAAAAAGTGATTTTGCATAGTTGGTTCGTGCATGTTTTAGGATTTTCAGCTTTCCCCTTTTCATTTATTGTGCGAGGCAAAGAATTGAAGTTTGAAAATGAATATTCCCTTATGATCTTTACTGTCAATTAAATTTCATCTGAAAGCTTTGTTTTTTCCTTCAAGCTACAAAGTCTTCTGTAACCAAATGCATTTCTAACTTGTCCTTAAAAATTGGTCTAACAGGCATACTTGAGTGCGGAATTATGCACATCGCGTTCATTTCACCATAATATGAAAACAGGTACATACACACACTCACACACACATTTGCCCCCTTTGAAAATATTAACCCTGATTATTTTCATATTATTTAAAGCATATCCGAGTATGTTTGTATGAATTGATTTAGATTCTTGCTTGCTACAGAGACTTACAGATTATTTCATTGTGATTCCAATGTCAGATTAAATAATTATAAAGAGAACTAGAATGCTAAGAATCTCTTGAAGAAATAAGAGATAAAACTGTATCATCTACTATGTGTGGTGCATAAAAAAGGCAAAGAACCTCTAGTGATGCATGATCAAGAAGCTACGGAAAGTAAAAAATTGCATAGAAATAAAATAATAAGCAGTCTTTTATCACCAAGTCTGTTCAAAATACAATGTGGTTTATTGGGGTTTTTAAATCCCATTTCAGAAAGAAATCAAACCTCAAAACTAAATGCAAAGGAAATGAAAAACAAATAGTTGAACTCTTCATTTGTGATAAGCGAGAAAAATCATTTTGATCTTTTTGTGCAATATTTCCTTTCTGCTTTCCCCAGTAACGTTTTATAAATATCATATTCTCCTTAAACATTAATTGATTAAAACATAACATACTAAGAATAGTTACTAGGATGGAGATAATCTACGATGATCATGTAATTGAATTATTATCAATGGCATTATATTCATGTAGTCACTTAGAATTTTGCTTCTATTAACATTACAAAATGGAACGGCAAAGAGAAACTGGGAAATGATTACAAATCAGTTTGGAACAGACATGCATGGAAGATCCTAAATCCTAAAAAAATCCTGAAAGATATATCTCTAATTTCAATCAAGTCTGAAAATTTAATGGGATGTGTTAAGTTATTTAGATGCTTTTCACTTCCATATATGAAAAAACGTTGTATTGAAGCTATTAGTTTAACTGCCCACATCATGACCTTTTTTTTTGCATCATACTTTCAAAAGCGAAAAACAATATTTAGAAATGTGCAAAATCCTTCATGTCACTGATTAAATGAAATGTTGATAAAAGTCTCATGATACCAAATTTGAAAAGTGGTCCATATGCCAAAAAAGTTTTATGAACTGATAAAGCCATTAAGTAAACTTACATGTTGCTGAAAATGTACACAGAAGTCTCATTAGTTAATCATATATAATTGAGTGAAAATGATCTTTGAAATTCAAGGCAAAATTACATCCAGCTTTTCCGCACTATTTTTAAATTTCAACTTTTTCATTTGCTGTACATAGAGGTTGCAGCTTGAGTTCTTTGTTTGTTTAAAGTTCTTTAGAATGCATTATAATGTAATAATCATAGCTCTTTCATAACAAGAGAAAATTTAACGTGGCAAATAATAGACTGTGAAAATGAGTATTATGAAATTCTTACAAGCAATTAACTTAGACTATTGTGATATAAAATTTGCTACCAACGGTGTATAAAGTTACAGATGATGCTTGAAAATCATATCTTTATTCTCTTGATTTAGAGTCACATTTTAAATTAAGATCTTAAGTTAGGATTGAATCGGTTTATGATATCTTACTATCTGATCAGAATGAAAGAAATCTAGTCAATATTTTTTGTCATCCATTTCATCCTTATTTTCCTTCTCATAACAATATTAATCAGGTAGGTATGATTAAACATATAAAACAAGTTTACAATATGGTATGCACTCACAAAAATTCTACGGAGAGAAGGGACCCCACAAAAATGATGATAGAGTTGACCAAAATAACTTTCAAAAACCGATTTGATGTCCAGAGTATTTATTCATGACCAAAATATTTTCAAGTAAAAAAACTTGAAAAGAACTTACGCATTTGCAAACTGTAGTCATATCCCCTCACTTTATTTTCACCTCTGAACCTTAACCCAATAAAACTTTAATCGTCTTAGTCTAAAAATTATCATAAAAGTATCAGTAATGCAAATGAAATTATAATTGACCATTATGATTTTAATAAAAAAGATTACGTTCAATAAAAGTAATGACAATAAAAATGACAATGATAATAATTTGTAAATGTTGGTTGGTTTTTGCCCGGTTAACACCCTTTTTACCATATTTCAGGTCACATAGACAAGTTGATATGCTGCCACACAGAGATAGACGGAGGGCTCACTCGAATATCTCACCTAGTCGTCCAGTATACTGACCCCAGGCCACCTAGTCTTAGCACTATTTTCATTACGCCAGGTACTTGGCAGGACAGCAACTAAAATTCCAAGTACAATGCTGCCGGGGTTCAAACCCTAGACCTATCAGTTCTGAGGCCATTGCTCTACAGATACAGCTATGAAGCTATTGATACTAATAAAATAATAAGAATAATAAAAATAATAATGATAATATTAAATAATATTAATGATAATAATATGAATATGAATAATAATAAGAATAGTATTCATATCTTAAGTAGATAATAACAACAAAAAACTATTTGATTAGTACAATAAAAAAAAAGAATTGATGCTAATGATAATGATAAAAACACATGCTATACTAGGGTCTAGTAAATACTGTAAAAATTATTCTGAAAAAAAATCCCAAATACTACTGTCATTGAAAAATGAAAAAGTTGAAACCACATTTTGAAGTAAAAGCTATAAGTTTCAACGAGGACTTCTAAATTAAAAAAAAAAAAAATGATCCTGAATAATCAAGATTCTATTGTCATGAATAGATCCTCTCGGTCATTTTCCCAATATTTTTCATTCAACTAATGGGTAACAGCATGACAAATCTATCAAGTGTGACATTTCCAACCTTTTAGCTTTGTCATTAATGAACAAAAGCACTAACAGTACCTGAATTTGTTCGAATGGAACTTCAAATGTAAAAGATTCATTATAGTAGGGATTCAGGGTGCATTTCTTGATGGTTGTCTTCTTCTTTTTCACCCTCTTTCCGTTGAGCATCAGTGAAATTTTTACATAAGGATCTGCTCAAAACAAAAGAAAAAATCAACAAAAGGGGATAGAAAAAATATGACAACTAAAATGTTTACCAAATGAGCAAGAAAAACCCAATCACCACAAAACATAATCAATTCGTAAATGAATAGCAACAACGGAACAGAAAAAGATAAACAAACCCAACCACTCACACCATATGTACAAAAAATTGATCACCCTATGAAAGCAGAGTGAAAAAAAGGTAACATAGATCAAGAAAATGTCTTTTCTCAAAACACTTCTGCAAAATGAGAAAGAGAAGAAAAAAATAGATATAAAAAATTATTCTTAAGCAGTAGAGAAAACGTTTTCTTTTTTATCTATAATGTAAACGAAGAAATAAAACTCCAACAAAGATATTAGAATCAAGAAGACCAAATAGAAATGAAGATGACAGTCCTAATTCATATTATCAAGCCTAAAACTAAATGTGTTTGAGAAATGGTGTTTTTCTTTAATAACTAAGAAATTTTTGAGACAATGAACTGATTTTCCATTTTAAGTTTATGATTATGCACATCTTAAGTCAGGTGATAACTATCTCCTGGTCTCCATTTCAGCTTTTCTTAGTTGACAGCATTTTGTTCCTTGGATCAGCGTGATCACAATATACAAAAACTTTTGGCTTTGAAAAGACGATGTTGTAGCGCTTCCCAGAACCTGTGCAGTTTGGATAATCTTTTAATTTCAATCAAGCGGTTGACCAAAAATCTTCAGCTAGTGATATCTTATCATTGCTAAAAAAAAAAAAGACTATTGTAAAATTTTACTCCTATGACAGTTTTGTGCCTGGTTTAAAGGAAGACAGAAGTGATTTGAGAATTCATGCTAGTCAAATATAAGGTTTTGAAAAAAATGAAAAAGTAAAGGATTGAAAAAAGAGGCACAAATTGTGAGGTCATTCGATACTTACCAAGACTCAATTTTATTTACGATCAAAAAAGATATTTGGAGGCCATTCAAATTAAAGGGAGTAAAAAGAGCAGCAAAAACCTCTAGTGATGATTAAGATTGCACAAATAAAGTCGGCATTCAACAAAGTAAGAGGAAATCAAACAAAAATGGGCTTGAGAAAAATAACGGTTGTAAAAAAACCATCCATAAGAGGCAAAGGCCAAACTTGGCTGGTGCAAAGTGACAAGATTTAAAAGGATAATAAAAAACCAAAGAGGAAAAGCTTTAGTCATCCTTTGTTCTACCTGGATCTGCTCAAATGGAACCTCAAACCCGAATGATTCATTGAAGTAAGGGTTCAGGGTGTTTTTCTTTATGGTAGTTTTCTTCTTCTTAAGTCGTTTGCTGCCCTGAAGCAGAGCGATTTTCACATAGGGATCTGTGAACGTTTCATAGTATTCAATTTTTTATGTTATTCATGAACCTCTGCTGGCAGTTTCTGTAGCTTCAAACTGTATTCCAAAATGCAAAGATTAATTAAATTAAGGGTTTTTTAGCAGTAAGAATAATAATAAATTGGCGCAAAGAAAAAAGGTCGGTTGAGAGAGAAAATTCCTTCCAAATTACATTTCATTTTAGAAAGTAAAGAAAAAGAAGTGGTTAACTTTATGCCAAAATGCAGGAAAAAAATATTAGCTATCACATCCCAGTTTTCTTTTCCAATCATTCCTCTTCATCGCATGCTCAATCGTACAGAAGGAAATGACATGAGAGGATAATGAAAGGTCACATAAGGGTAATCCGAGATAGGACAGGCAGCAGGAAGAAGAGAGAACAAGATGGCAGGACAAGTTTAAGAAATGGAGCACAAACAAAGGTATTCAGTGGGGATGAGAAAGGTTTGTATCATGGGTAGAAGAAGATGATGAAAGCAAATGACCATGAAAATATTTCATACTATTTATATTAAACATTATAGAGAGAAGAAAGCAAGGAGATGGATATCCCCACCCCCATCTCATTTTCTTTTTTCGGTTTGCTCTCAGTATCAGTCTGAGGAACATTTTGCCTAATTATTCATCTATTTATAGGTATTGCATCTGTGTATGATGAAGATCTTTTCCTTCTTATTTTTCTTCCGGTGCTTTTTCTACCTCTCATTCTCCCCATCCTCACTCTATCTCTTACTGTGTCCAATTTTCCATACGCCTGTTTCTCTTTGCCTATCTCTTTATTTTATTGTCTCTGCACATCTCTCTCTCTTTCTCTCTCTCTCTCTTCTTTCTCATTCTTTTCAATTTTTTTCAGATTGTGTATCTATCAAAAAACATGTTTGACAATCACAGGCAATTCTCTAAATCAGGTTTAGTATGCTATATGCATGAGAGCGCATGAGAGCATCTGCTTTTTTTCCACTTGTCTCATTCAAGTCGGCGACAGCGCTATATAAATGAATTATTATTATTATATTATTATTATTCATTCTCACTTTGCCTTCATATCATATAATATGTAGAAAAGAAAACAGATCAGATATATTGTAATGTATGGAATGGCTGAACAATATATTTCCATTCAGTTGACGCTAATTGGTTCTTTTATCCACATTACATTGCATTTAGTTATATCTTATTCAAAAATTCTCAGACAGAGAAAGAAAAGGCATTTGCATAAAATTAAGGAAATTGAATAAAAAAATGTGTTTTTTTGCAAGTAAAGAAAGATGAGTGAACCCCTCATAGCCTTTTCTTAGAAAAGTAAATGGAAAAGTGTGTTTGAAAAAGGCAAACAGTGAAGTAAAGTGCCATTTTTCCTCCCTTTACCTTTTTATAAACAGTACTTTAACAAAGTTCTCTATTCTCAAGAAATTTATGAATTTTAATTGCAATATAGTAGCTAGATTATTGCTTATTTTCTAACCTTAAGTAATCACTTGAAGCATTTATTTTACCTGAGAGTCCCCCCACGTCCATTTTCTTCAGGTTTTTAGCCTCCAAGATCACTACAGTCAGTTTTCCAGCAGTTGGGACATATCGCAGGGAAAAGCAGATGTCTCCGAGCTTGTTTTCCTAAAGATAAAACACAATTAAGATCAATCAATTAATAATTTGATATAAAAGGAAGCAACAATTAGTTTCTATAAATGATTTTACCTGAAGATAAATTATTCATTATAATTTCCTTTAAGCTCTTCATAAGCTTGTTTACAAATGGATAAGTGAGGCATCATGAAATATATATACATCATAAATGTTCATAACCAAACACATAGCAAGGAGAGATAATTCTGGAAGCCAGCATGCAATCAGCTCATTGTCAGGAGTCTCTGATGATATAAAGGAGCCAAATATATATATTTTTTGCACATTAAGTTGCTAGATAATAGTAATGCTTCTTCTGGGTGCTGTTCTATAAGAAGCTTTTGGTATAAACCTTAAATCTATGAGAATAATAGTATTTGAGAATAGGGGGACTCAACAGTCCAGCCATCATACTCAAGAAGCCAAGGGTTCAATTCCCTGTGGCATCTGATATTGAGTTATGTCGCAAAGATCTTATATTTCAAACTTGAATTTTTTTAGAAAAATAATGTTGATTGAACCACAATTTTACCATTATCTTGTACTGTCAGATGTCTCTTTACTTCAATGTATGTTGTTCTGACTACGGTTGTGCCATTACTTTATCAATTGTTGCTGCTCATGTTGTGTTGAAATTCTTTATTTTGCCATAATTTATAATGTAAAGCGCAGAAAGTAGGGCCTGGTCCTGATTATGCACTGCTACTCTACTGCTATTTATTGTTATCATAATAGTATGGGTGAAAAAGGTAAATATTAAAGCTGGCAAATAAGGAACAAAGACAAAAAAGACAGAATCAACGTTTTGGCATGAAAGCCAATCTGAGGACAAAAGTGTATGAAACAAGAAAATAGAAAAAAGAGAAGAAAATAAGAACTTGGCGCGGATCCTTTCTTAAATCTCATGATCCATTTTATCACAGGCATAGCTGTCCATTTTAACCCTTTCACTGCCTTAGTTATTTCTCAAAGTACTTACTGGAGACACAAAAATCTTCAAATTTTGCCTGTTCTTGCACTAGCTAAATAAGATTTCAGTGGACTGACATATATACAAAAAGCCTGAAATTCAGTCCACTGAAATGTTATTTATCTATCTAGTATAAGAAGACAGGAATGTTCAATATTTTGTATATTCCGTTTGGTTAGTGAGAGGGTTGATATCATCATTATAATACCTTTTCAGATTCACTGTCAGGTGGGACCAAGTCTTTCCATTCCTCCACCACACGTCCCAAGTCAATAGAATTCAGGGGCACCTGTACTTGTCCGATCTGGTCATGCTTGGAGAAACGGTCAAAGTCGAAAACTGCAAACGTGAGAATCTTGGATCCCACTTCTGCATAAGGAACCTGGACAGGATTAAACGCAAGATATAGAAAAGTTAGAACAGCAACGAATTATATTCGGGACTTTTTCTCGTGTCAATGTTTCTGTATTTAAAAAAAAAACTGTGAACATTCAATGTTACGTTGTTCTATTTAATAGTGATATTATGAATATGCGGAAGTATCAATAATATTTTCCTGAGAGAATAATTACTGACTTGTCTTTCTCACCTAATGAGAAGATTAGATAGAGTATGGTCTCTAGGTATACATTATCCAACTCATTGGAAAAATATTTATGGGATCATAAAATTACTTTTGGTATGCTTGATTTATACTAAGCTTATTGGAACTTCATGACACCAGAAAACAAGTGCATTTCAAGCCTTTAAATGTTCAAGTTTGACAGAATTTTACCCTCTTCATTTGACCTATAATTTTAACTTTTTAGGCGTATTCTTCTTTTTCTTCTGATTTCTTACATCTCTTAACAGTATAACAAGAGGGATACACAGGTAGGCTACTTACAGGCTCAGCTTGTAAATCATTAACCATATTATTTCAAAATTATCATTGCTTGTGTTCCAAAACTCTGCTGATTATTAATTTCGTACATCATTCTTACATCTAAATTTCATAATCATTATTATTATTGTTATTATCATTATTATCATCATTATTTTATTATAAATATCATTTTTGATATAACTATCATTATTAACATTATTATCATTAGCTTTTGTTATTATAACTATCATTTTTATTATGATCATTATTATTTATTTAAAATTCGAAATGAAAAAAAATTCTGTTACAATTCTAATCGTACCTTGAACGTGAAGCTTTCATTGAAGACAGGGTTGAGGGTTTTGCGGTGCACTTTTGTTTCGTGCTTCTTTTTCTTGTCGGGCAGCAAGTAGACCTTGACATAGGGGTCGCTGGTGCCCGACATGTCCATGCCTGGCAGGTCGGCTGCTTGGATGACATTCACCGACAGCTGGACGGGAGGAAGAATCATTTAATTAGGGTATTTCACATACGTGTTATAGTTATTCTTTGCTTGTTGGTTTGTTTCAGTAAATCAGTAAAGTAAAAATCCATATTTGTATTTATCCGCAATGAATCCATCCCATCCAGCCATTGTCAAGAAGTCAGCAGCACATCTCGAGGGGGGAGGGGGGGGGGGGGAGGGGTTAAGTTGGCGTCATGATAGGGCATCAGGTCATAGAACTTATGGAGGTTAAAAAAATCACTGCTCAGTATTGCATAATAATGTGATTAACTCTAAAACAAGAAGAACAACAACAATAACAACAAATCAGGACAAACAAACCACCGACGTGCACAAGGACCCCCCCCCCACCCCCCCCCCGCCGCGATAATAATCACCATAAACCAATACATTAAAAAACAAATTATTTTCAGGGAAAGGGGGGGGGGTGGGTAAAAATTTTCAATATCGGTACTAGATACATACTACGATAAACCTTTCCAAACACCGACAGATATTATTGATTCCTTCTTTATGGGTAAGTTTTTGGTAACCTTGAGTCTTAACGTAGTGATCGTGTACTTATTGTTATCATCCCTCCAGTCTGAAGCCATTCATTCTTGAGCTACGATCCGCCAGAGGTACACTTGAGGTCGGGCCAATCGTCTCCCATATTATGTTACCTATACTTCATCCCCCTCAGCTACAGTACTTATCTTCTCATCCACCCCCTTCACCGGCTCCTACTTTTGTATCCTTTCATCTTGACCCTCACTCTGCCATTTGGCTTGTCCAACTGCTTCCCCGACTGAAACTCTTCCCCCACTTCTCTCCCATCACCCTCTTCTTCCTCCTCCTTCTCTCCCATCACCCTCTTTAACCCTCCTCCCCCTACTCTTCTTCCTCCTCTTGTCGCATCGACTGTTGGCACATTCCTGCTATGCGTGGGGATAAACGAGGAAGGCCATGATGAGGATGAGGATGAGTAGGATGAAAATAACCAGGATGACAATGATGCAGCTGCTGGATACTGATATTGGCGTCCAGGGAACGACGATGATGATGATGATGACGATGAAGATGAAAATGATGATGATGAAGGTGATGAAGATGATGATGATGACGATGAAGATGAAAATGATGATAATGAAGATGATGATGATGATGAAAGTGATGAAGATGAAGGTGATGATGATGATGATGATGATGATGAAGGTGATGATGATGATGATGATGATGATGGTGACGATGAAGATGAAGATGATGATGATGATGAAGGTGATGAAGGTGATGATGATGATGATGATTATTATTATAATGATAATGATGATAATGATAGTGATATTAATGATAATGATGGCAGGGATAATAAAGGTGCTGCTGCTGCTTCTCATGATGATGATGATGATGATGAAGATGATGATGAAGGTGATGAAGATGAAGGTGATGATGATGATGATTATTATTATCATAATGATAATGATGATGATGATAGTGATATTAATGATAATGATGGCAGGGATAATAAAGG
>JAUEKZ010000016.1:132769-144413 GCA_031471865.1 Melibe leonina | reverse complement strand
TATATATAGAGTCAGTGAGGTTTTATAAATAAAGCGCTATATATAGAGTCAGTGAGGTTTTATAAATAAAGCGCTATATATAGAGTCAGTGAGGTTTTATAAATAAAGAGCTATGTATAGAGTCAGTGAGGTTTTATAAATAAAGAGCTATATATAGAGTCAGTGAGGTTTTATAAATAAAGAGCTATATATAGAGTCAGTGAGGTTTTATAAATAAAGCGCTATATATAGAGTCAGTGAGGTTTATAAATAAAGAGCTATATATAGAGTCAGTGAGGTTTTATTAATAAAGAGCTATATATAGAGTCAGTGAGGTTTTACAAATAAAGCGCTATATATAGAGTCAGTGAGGTCTTATAAATAAAGCGCTATATATAGAGTCAGTGAGGTTTTATAAATAAAGCGCTATATATAGAGTCAGTGAGGTTTTATAAATAAAGCGCTATATACAGAGTCAGTGAGGTCTTATAAATAAAGCGCTATATATAGAGTCAGTGAGGTTTTATAAATAAAGCGCTATAGAAATTATGCACTCTATTTATCAGTGATGATAACACAAAAACACCAAAGAGGAGGCAAATAGCCAGATTTATAGAGACAAAGAAGAAAAACTAAAGAACCAAATAAGAAGTAAATAGGAGAAAACGTCATCAAAAAGGAGGAAAATAGTCAGATTTAAAGAGACAGAGAAGAAAAAAAAAAGAACCAAATAAGAGGTAAATAGGAGAAAATGTCATCAAAAAGGAGGAAAATAGTCAGATTTATAGAGACAGAGAAGAAAAAAAAAAGAACCAAATAAGAAGTAAATAGGAGAAAATGTCATCAAAAAGGAGGAAAATAGTCAGATTTATAGAGACAGAGAAGAAAAAAAAATAGAACCAAATAAGAAGTAAATAGGAGAAAATGTCATCAAAAAGGAGGAAAATAGTCAGATTTATAGAGACAGAGAAGAAAAAAAAATAGAACCAAATAAGAAGTAAATAGGAGAAAAAGTCATCAAAAAGGAGGAAAATAGTCAGGTTTATAGAGACAAAGAAGAAAAACTAAAGAACCAAATAAGAGGTAAATAGGAGAAAAAGTCATCAAAAAGGAGGAAAATAGTCAGGTTTGTAGAGACAAAGAAGAAAAACAAAAGAACCAAATAAGAGGTAAATAGGAGAAAAAGTCATCAAAAAGGAGGAAAATAGTCAGGTTTGTAGAGACAAAGAAGAAAAACAAAAGAACCAAATAAGAGGTAAAGAAGAGAAAATGTCATCAAAAAGGAGGAAAATAGTCAGGTTTATAGAGACAAAGAAGAAAAACTAAAGAACCAAATAAGAGGTAAAGAAGAGAAAATGTCATCAAAAAGGAGGAATTCCTCCTTTTGGAGGAAAATTGTTATCACTGATTCATAAATAAGAAGAAAAGTGTACAGGTAGGCGTGTGAAGACAAGGATAGGACAAGACAATGCCAAGGTTTCAGTGTGAAGTTTTCTTACCTTGGGGTTGAGCATGGCTACACCAAACACCACAGCAAAGGCAGCCAGGGAAAGGCCTGTCTTGATGAACCTGAAATGGTTGGTGGGTTGGAAGGTTTATTGATTGGTTTGTTGATTGGTTGGTGGGTTGGTTTGTTGGTGGGCTGATTGGATAATTGTTTGGTTAGTGGGTTGGTTGGTGGGTTGATTGGATAATTGTTTGGTTGCAAATACACTCACTTTTAAATATAAAACATTGAAATATTGCGTAATCCTTTTAACAAATCATTCTTTAATGCCAAATGAAGCAAGCATTTGGTGAAGAAAATTCAAAATCAATTAAAAAAAAGAATATTTTGACAATAAATTTAAAATTGCCGACTTTTGGTCCCTTTCCCCAGGCACACACACACACATATGTATTTACTCATATTTCCCCATTACTTTTAGAATGTGACTTGCTTAAAAGATGTATAATGTTGTATGTTATTTTTTAAAAATTATTTGCAATTTGTAAAAGCGCATCAAGCACTTTGGTGTAAATGCGCTAAAAATTGTCATCCATTATTATTTATTATTATTACACGCATATCATTTTGCCACGTTACGCTTGTTAAGACTTGTGCATACCATTTTGCCACGTTACGCGTGTTAGACTTGTGCATACCATTTTGCCACGTTACATGCGTTAGACTTGTGCATATCATTTTGCCACGTTACATGTGTTAGACTTGTGCATACCATTTTGCCACGTTACGCGTGTTAGACCTGTGCATACCATTTTGCCACGTTACGCGTGTTAGACTTGTGCCTCTCGTGTGGTGTCCTCGTGGTCATCGACTGCACAATACCCGACACTGAAATAACAAATAAAATCACGTATAAAACAACAACATACGGTGGAATCCCTGGATAGCAACACCCCTGAAAAAGACCTGTGGACCCCCCCCCCAGTAACGACATTCCTGGATAACAACATAATTCAATGATCCTGAGTGATGTCACGCTTTAGGCATATGTCAGTTCACTGAAATCTGATTTATCTGGTATAAGAACAGTCAAGTTTTAAGGATTTTGGTGTCTTTAGCAGTGAAAATGTTAAAGTTAAAGCAGCCTGCCTAGACAATGGCTAAAATACAAATTTTAACATCTTGGGCACGATGCTGCCAGAATTTGAATTCCTGACCTACCGGTTCCGAGAAGGACACTCTTACCACTTGAGTTACAGAGCTGGTAAATCATTTATAGTATGAGAGTGTTACCTGTGTGGGAGAGTGTTACCTGTGTGGGAGAGTGTGTGTGTGTGTGGGAGAGTGTGTTGGAGAGTGTTACCTGTGTGGGAGAGTGTGTGTGTGTGGGAGAGTGTGTTGGAGAGTGTTACCTGTGTGGGAGAGTGTGTGTGTGTGTGGGAGAGTGTGTGTGGGAGAGTGTGTTGGGGAGTGTTACCTGTGTGGGAGAGTATTACCTGTGTGGTGGAAGGCACTGCCAATGGTCAGGTAGGACACAGTGATGGAGACCAGGATGAAGACCTCCACCAGAAAGGCCACCCAGGTGAAGGACGGATGGTCTCGCTGCAGGATACGGGTCAGAGGAAGTGTGGAGATCTCTCCGTTCACTTTGGCACTGGCACACACAATCACATGCCAGGGAGGGAGAGAGGGAGGGAGGAACAGAAAGAGGGAGGAAGAGGGAAGGAGGGAGGAAGATGGAAGGAGAGGGACAGAAAGAGGGAGGAAGACGGAAGGAGCGAGGAAGACGGAGGGAAGGAGAGGGACAGAAAGAGCGAGGAAGACAGAGGGAAGGAGGAAGGAAGGGAGGGAGAAAGATTGAAAAGGGGGTGAGTGTGTAGAGAAAAAATCAAAGTAATACAGATATAGTAAATTAAGTGCATTTGCATCTAGCACTTCATGTCGAAACCTCAACACTCTTTTATTCAAAGATGAAATGGAAAAAATGGAAAAATAAACAAACAAAAAAACCCTTAACAGAAATTGGGCATCCCATCGACTCACCTTTCCAGAGAGAGTTCTCCATGGCACACGCCCCCTTGATCTGCGTCAGTTTTCACCGAGGGGTGTAGCTGTAGCTGTGCTGTGTGTTGTTGTATCTCTTTGTGGCAGGCCATCTCTATGGTCTGGGGCACTATCTCCAGCACTGCCCAGCACCTGGATGACACACACACACACACAAATATATGCACACACACACACAAATATATGTGTACATACAGACACACACACATATATACACACACGCACATACAGACATATGTACATACAGGCACACACATATACACGCACACATACAGATATATGTACATACAGGCACACACATATACACGCACATCCACGTACACACAAACGCACACAAATATGTATATACAGGCACACACATATACCACACACACACATACAAACACAGACAGACAGACACACACATACAGAGAAACAATATTATAATATAACAATGCATCAGGCTTTTGGCATATGTGTCAGTTCACTGAAATCTAATTCATCTGGTATAAGATAAATAATTTGATGTGATAAGTAAGTAGTTTGAGATACAACGTTAGCAGTGAAAAGGTTAAGTTTTTAAGTAGTCTGTAGCCAAATGCGCACTGACAATTATAATACTCAGCCCAGACAAGTCATTCAGTTAGTTGGTAGAAGAAGAAGTAGAAGAAAAAGAAGAAGAAGTAGAAGGAGAAGAAGAAAAAGAAGAAGAAAAAGAAAAAGGAGGAGAATAAGAAGAAGAAGAAGGAGAAGAAGAAGGAGAAGAAGAAAAAGAAGGAGATGAAGAAGAAAAAGAAAAAGGAGGAGAAGAAGAAGAAGAAGAAGTAGAAAAAAAAGAAGAAAAAAGGAGGAGAAGAAGAAGAAGGAGAAGAATAAGAAGAAGAAGAAGAAGAAGAAGGAGAAGAAGAAGGAAAAGAAGGAGAAGAAGAAAAAGAAGGAGATGAAGAAGAAAAAGAAAAAGGAGGAGGAGAAGAAGAAGAAGAAGTAGAAAAAAAAAGAAGAAGAAGAAGAAGTAGAAAAAAAAAGAAGAAGAAGGAGGAGAAGAAGAAGAAGGAAAAGAAAAAGAAGAAGAAAAAGAAGAAGAAGATGAAGAAGAAGAAGAAGGTGAATATCCGTGTACGGTGGTAGTAATAGTGCCATACTTACCAGAGTATGTTCAGTGCTACACATGTCCACAGTCCTAGCTGCACGGCTGTACGGTACTTGGAGATCTAGGGAGTTAACGTGTAGAACACATTATCATTATTATGACCTATATAATATACACACTACCATCATCTATATATTGTTATGCCCTATATAATATACGCTACCATCATCTATATATTATTATACCAAAAGTAATTATTTCGGTAACTTCGTTTTCATTTGCATTTAGAAACATTGAACTTTTATTTCGCAATCACCATCTATAGCGACACAGCTACAAGGAAATTCCTTAACCCTTTCACCGCTAAAGACACTCAAATCTTCAAGCACATCCGCCTCAGAACTGGAGGGTTGGGGTTCAAATCCTGGCCATATCATATTATACCCAAGACGTTGAACTCTGAATTTTTACAGCTGTCCTGTAAGGAGCTTGCTCGGCCTTATATGGGAATAGTGCTCCAATCAGTGATGATAACAGCAAATTCTTAAAATGGCGGAAAATTATCGGCACCTCAGAAATATGCGCAAAAACCAACAATAATTCCCCTGTCATCCCATTTAAATTTTGACGATAATAAAAGAGGAACAAATCTGGCGGCAGGCAAAAATGGCGGAATTCCACCAATTGGCGGAAGATGATCATCCCTGTCCAATCAGTTGACCCAGTGTTGGTATACTGTGACCGGGTGATATATTCCAGTGAGAGCTCCATCCAATTATCTCTGTGTGGCAGCACGTCGTTAACCCTTTCACAGCATGGGCTGAGGCTAATCGATCTAAAATATGTAACAGGGTGGCAACAACCAACCAACCAACCAACCAACACTAGACCCAGTCTCTCACCGCTGCTTTCGTGAAGGGAATTTTTTCAAACGTGTACGGCATAGTGTTGACAACTCCGCCTGAAACAAACAAAACAGAAAATGATGTGTCAAAAAACATGAAATTTTAATCTTCTATGTTTCAGCTATAAAATAGCAATGCCAACAAAAAATCTTTTTTTTTAAACTTTTCACCGGATTGCTTTATGATATACAGCAGAAATATTGTTTTTTTATATCATAATAAATCACTTGCTCTTACTAGTAATAAATTTGATAGGAGAAAAAAATTTACTTAAAAAAGAAAATGACAGTAAAAAATTATTATACATTTTTTTTAAAAAGGAGGGGGGGGGGGGGGCTGGGCCTGGACTGAGGGGGGGAAGGACGGAGAATAAAAGAAAGGGAGAAAGGGGGTGAAATAAGAGGTAGGGAGAAAGGAGGTGGAATAAAAGAAGGGGGGTGGGGGAAATACAGGGGGTAAAGGGTGTGAATCCCTTACCTAGTGCAACGGTCCCCATCAGGAAAGGAGCACCCACAAAGGAGAAGTCGTTGGTCACTGTCTCCGCCACCTGGACTCCTACGTAGAAGGTCACCACCGTCTGGCAGGGGCAAGGTCACATACATGTCACATACACACACACACACACACAATGCACACAAGCAATAAAAAATCAACAATAAAACATATTGATAACAAGATCATGGTGGATTTTGTTGTTTTTGCTGGATATTCTATCATTGAAACCACCCACAGCTAAAAGATTGTCTCGAGATTTTTTTTAACCCTTTCACTGCTAAAGACACAAAATCTTCAATATTTGTCTGTTCTTATACCAGATAAATCAGATTTCAGTGAACTGACATATACCAAAAGCCTGAATTTCAGGCTTTTGGCATATGTCAGTTCACGGAAATCTGATTCATCTGGTATAAGAACACATACATTTCAAGATTTTGCATATTTCAGTTGGGTTAGAATCAGACCTCGCTGTGAAAGGGTTAATGAAGTTCTGATAAGATGTTTCTATTCAATTATTCTAAAACACTGACAATTTTATTCAAATACTTAAAAAGAAAAAAAAAATATAGAGGATATAATTTTGCGTAGACAATTTACAAAACGTTTAGAACAAAAGAGTCATATGAAAATCTAAGAATAATTTTTCCCATGTATGAAATCAAAAACTACTTTTTAATTTGCATTAAATTTATTTTACTTTTACATTTATCATTACCTTACTTTTAAGTAAGGTTCTTTTAGGAAAAAGAATGACTGCTTAAAGAGTTGCTTACAGTTCCGAGCAGTAAGGACCCCTTGAAAAAGGTGAGCACTGACACCACAGGTTGTATGACCCGCAGACCAAACACGATAGCCAGAGTGAGGGACCAGGTGTAAAAAGGAATCACGTACACGTGGCTGGGGAAACACATACACACATTTCATATCCATATATATATATATATATACTATACACACAGATACATATGCATATAGAAAGAGAGACACATTTCATATACACACACATATGTATATATATATATACTATAGACACAGATACAGATACAGATACAGATACATATAGAGAGAGACACTTGTCAAAGATGTTTTCTATGGTGAAAATGTCCCATACTTTACGGCAATTTCTTTTTTCCTTAAAAAGACAAGTTTGGTTAATTCAATCATGTACACACAAAAAAAGGAAATACAAATGTACATAATGATATATGTACGAATAATTATAATGATAGTATTATTGATGATGATAATGACGACAATAAGAATAGTAATGATAACAATACACTAACAATAACAATGATACAAAAGACAGGAAGAACCACACACACACACATACACACACACACATATATACACACACATATATACACATACATACATACACATATATACACACACATATATACACATACATACACACACATATATACACACACATATATACACATACATACATACACATATATACACACACATATATACACATACATACACACACATATATACACACACATATATACACATACATACATACACATATATACACACACATACACACACACACATATATACACATACATACACACACATACATACACACACATATATACACACACATATATACACATACATACACACACATACACACACACACATACACACACACACATACATACACACACATACAACTTCACCCACACACAGGACTGACAGAGCACACATACACATACACAGACTTACTTGGTGTTTATGAGCTGGGCAAAAGCCTCACTGCCAGCCAGGGCATAGCAAATCAACAAGGCAACACTGGGAATGGAGACAGGATATTATACATACTATGTTATACCAAACAAAGTCATAATCAAATCCAGTCAAACTTGAAACAAAATGCAGTGCAGAGACAAGACAAATCAAAAGAAATCAGAAAAAAAAAACAAACAAAAAACTGAGAAACATAAAATTTCTGTAGCGTGAAGCGGACAAATGACAATGGTTGAAACCCTCTGGATAGGACGCAGGTCTTCTGTAATTACTTTCCTTTCCCAACCCAAATTGTGAATTAGCACCCATTCTAAAGCTGGGTGGGGTGAGGCATTTGGAGTAAATGACCTTGCACAAGAAAAAACCCAATTGCCAATTGTGGGAATCGAATCCAGTTCCCCCAGGTTCTGTGCTGCATCGCTAACAGTTTGCCCATCGCAACAAAAGTAAGACATTGTATCATCAGTGAAAGTGGAGGGATGAAGGTCTTATGATTGATGACTTTGGTCTCAAATCAGTTGCCGTCCGAGTACATTACTTTATTAATGGGGCTAAGGGAAATTTTGCGAGCAATATATTTTCAAAAACTACCCTACAAAAAACCCTAAAATTTGATCAGTATTCATTACATAAATGCGGTCTTGTACTCTTATTTGGATATTTTGTTTAACTAATTTCATTCGTTTTCTATCCAATCCGTCGATTCATAGAGGCCATTGTTTTAAACTCCACTAGTATGAGCTACTTTTGCAATCCAGTGGGAACCAGTTACCATATTGCGAATTAGGTATTTTAAGATACCGATAAGCTGATACCAAAAGTCACCTGAGATGGGGACCTATCTAGTACTCACAATTGCATCAGAATGAGAAGATCAAACAGCTGTCGTATGAAGCACGTGAGGAACAGTTTGCCCAAGGAGTGGAGGTTGGGGGGCTCCAAGGGAGGCAACTCTCGTATGTGCTGCATGCGTCCCTTCATGATGGCACCTGTAAAATGGACTGGATGCACAAACACACGTATAGAGCAGGACCACACCACACACCACTGACAACACACACGACACACCCGTGACACACTACACATAGTATATACTATCTTAATCTACTCTAAGTACACACTTTACTGCATACATTTACCTTACCTTGTCATTAACCCTTTCAATGCTAGGGTCATCTCTCAAACTCTCTGCTGCTGTTACTAAAGCTCTACCAAAACTATCTCTGTCGTAAATATCATCATCATCATCATCATCATCATCTTTATTGTTATCATTATTGCTACTACCACAATTATCATTGCTACTAGCCCTCAAAACTAAATAGGCAAAAACAATACAACAAAAAAACAAAACAACACAACATATTGAAATAGAAACACAATAATGCGTACAGACCAGCATTACAAATACAACACTCCTTTTACAACTTTTCATCTATCACTGATAACTTTGGGGGTTTTTTTTTGTTTTCTTTTTTCATCTTTGTAAATTAATTCTGGATTAACAATACACAGTGAAACCCCTGAATACCAACAACCCTTGGAAAAGACCTCTTGACGTCTTGACCTCCGATCCCCGTTATTTTTTATATATATATCATAGGTAATCATTCAACAACATGATATTTCAGTCCCGGGCGATGTCGTAATCCAGGGGTTCCACCGTACCCTATTCTAAAAGTGTCCCACTTTTGTAAAGCTGGTCTGTACTTTACTACCTACAAACAAATAAGCTCAATAAATACAAGTAAAAAAAACTGATTAAGACCAGGCAAAATATAAACACATGGACTGTCCAACACATACCCCCCCCCCCCCCCCCGTCCCCCGTCCAAACAGAGAACATAATAATAATCATGAATATTTATTCTCCTCAAATACTTGCAATTTTCTCCTTGGCTTAAACATCAATGCTAATATTTTGTCTGGTCTTAATCACTTTTTTTTTACGTAATGGACAAAATAAAAAAACATCTATCTACAACTAAAAAAACAAAAAAAACCCTGAAATGAAAAAAACTATAAAATTTATACTGGACAGTATTAAAAATGCAACAATTGTATCCTTCCTTATCAATTCTGGTAACTTCTGTTTTTTTTCTCTTCTTTCATCTAACATGTTCACCGGCTCCATAGCTCCAAACTGTACAGATTCCACAATTCAAATCCCGTCATACCTAAGACGTTAAAATGTGATAGTAACAGTGCTAAGACTGGTTGGCCCAGTATAATTATACTGTAAGTGGGCGAGATATTCAGTTTATCTCTGTATGGAAGAGTGTTAATCTAACTATTGAGCTCAACCTGTGATATGACCTAAATTGTGTTAAAACAGGATGCTAAACAGGCAACAACAAACAAAAATAAAAAAAAAATAAAAAAAAACATCTAATAGCATGCCTCTTTATAAGAATAAAAAAAAAAAACCCCAACAACCCAGAACGTTGTTGAGTGTTGGGGACTCAAGTTCATCACAATGGCGCCGGTATCATGACGCAAGACCAAAGCTTAGTCCGAGACTATGTTCTAAATTTGGCACGATTTTCGGTACGGAGTGAATTGCTTTTAAATTTTGAGTGGTCAAAATATTCAAAGAGAGCCTAAATTGAGCTAAATTTAGAACTTAGCCTTGGACTTAAATCTAGTCTCACGTCATGAAACTGGCCATATAACTCTTGTGACCCCATGGAGGGTGAACCTAGGAGGCGCGGTGGCCTAACTGGTAGCGACGCAGCACAGAACACGATTCCTACCAGTGGCACTTTGGTTTTTCCTTGGGCAAGGAAATTTACTCCAATTACCTCATCCCACCCAGGTGTAAAATGGGTACCAACCAATCCACAATTTTGGGCTGGGAAATGTATTCCCATAGATAGACCAGCGTCCTATCCAGAGGTTGGCAAGTCCGCTTCAGGCTAAAAAAACCGGGATAAACTCCGGGTCCATGGGCCAAGAGTCTCTAAAGGACCTGATAACCTACATTTCCTTCAAAAATGAATCTTTATGTTAATAATACTACCAAACAGTCAATATATTTTGTAAATTTTTTTTTAAAGAATAAAAAAAAAAAAATTCTCAAAAACAGTTACATTTCTTTCTAAACACAACTTCTATTCCAATCCACGTTGTTCTCGAACTTAACGCTGAGTTTCTGCAGTTTGAGTTCCATGTGGGTTATCAGGTCCATGCGTGGGGGCACTACAATAAAGTGTTTGTTAACCCTTTCACTGCAATGTCTGATTCAAGCCCAACGGAATTATATGCAAAATGTTAAAAATGTACGTGTTCTTATACCAGATAAATCAGATTTCAGTGAACTGACATATGCCAAAAGCCTGATAATCAGGCTTTTGGCATATGTCATTTCACTGAAATCAGATTTATTTCGTATAAGAACAGGCAAGTTTTGAGGATTTTGGTGTCCTTAGCAGTGAAAGGGTTAACACTAACACTGTTTACCAATAGTACCAGGGGGTATGATATAGTTGCTGTATGCGTTCGATAAAAATACTTACTTTGTCAGCAATGCACTAACATACACACACACACACACACACACACACACACACACACACACACACTATACTGTGTCATAGTGTCAATCAGAGAGAAAAAAAGTTTTTTTAAAAGTGCTCAATTGCTTTTACCAGCATGCATGTTGTGGTTATGATGTCAAATGTATTCAGTCTATAAATAATAATACCCTTACCACTGCCACCAGCACCATTTTTACCACCACAACCAACCACTCACAATGGGTGGCTGGGCCAGCCATGGTTGCATTGGATGGTGGTGGTGGTAGTGGAAAGGTTGACTACACACACACACACTCACTCTCTCTCTCTCTCACACACACACACACACACACACACACACTCTCTCTCTCTCTCTCTCTCACACACACACACACACACACACACACAC
>JAUEKZ010000016.1:84785-104195 GCA_031471865.1 Melibe leonina | reverse complement strand
CACACACACACACACATGCGCGAGCGCACACACACACACAGTTGACCCGTTTAATGAGTGCTCACTATCTTGCCAGTCATAATAATATATTACTCCTTCCAATACATTCCTAGACACCCGATAAATTATGTAACTGATGTAAAAACGTTCGTAAGCAATGATACCACCAGATCAGGACTCACGCGGACAGTGTCCAAAAACCAGCCATCTTTCAGGTGATTGGATGATTCTATGAACTGATCAAGGTAGTCTCTGAACTCTCTCGCTGTCAACATCCCCCTAGGCGCCGATGGGCAGTGGCGGTCATAGGATTACGACACGCAGTCACCGATGGTTGAAACTACATATTTGAAAAAAAAAAGAAAAAAAGAAGCAAGAACGCTGTAAAGTTGACCGGCTTTTTCTTAGTTAAGTTAAAAATGCGAATCCCTCCCATTTTACCCTGTTACAAACAAAACTTTAAAAATTTTAAAAATAGAATTAGATAAATATATATATATATGTGTGAAAATAGGGCATATTGTAAGTTAGAAGCCACAGATTTAGAGGCAGGTAAGTAACAATGGATGGAGAAAAATGGTTGCAGATAGTCATTATTTTCCATCAAATATTTTGTTCTTAATTTACAGGGATAAGGTGTAGGATAATTATCGCGTTTCTCATTGTTTTTGTGAGTTTCAGGACGTAAAACCCAGGCAGCACGGTACAAAAGTGACCGAGATACAGCTAAGACTGAGCTTAGAATACTTCGAATTAAAAAGTCTACAGCATGAAAGAAGAAGAAAAATATCGAAAGTTTCCCTATAAAGTGGACTCTCCCAACACCAACCGGTCTTGCAGCACATCAAAAACTATTGAGCAAAATCTAGAGGAATATAGGTCATGGCGATGTTTAATGTTTAAGTATTATTATTGAAATCTGCACCTACGACGGATCGAATGCGTCAGACCTGTGAATAAATTTATAATATGCATTAAATTAACTATTTATACGAAAATATTATTGGCCCAAAAAGTTGTTTTTTCCGCGTAATGAACCTATAAAGAATTTGTGCAGAAAAATTGGGCGGATAATTTTTGCCATTCATGCCTTATAATATGTTCGGGTGATAGTAGAAAGTGATAGAATGTTTGAAATGTTAAAATAGCCGGAAAGTGTGAAGTATATGATTGTCAGAAACACTGATCTTAAATATAACCGAATCTCAATCTATATTTGAAGAAAATAGGGTCTAGAAAATGAAAAATAAAATTAGCGTCTATACGCCATACATTGGGTCCGCCCACTCAAACAAGTAATACGAATGCGATATTTGCACCTCAAAAGAAGACAGGTTAAACCCCGAGATTAGTTAAATTTTTTCCCCCACACAACAGAAAAATCATAATTAATGTTACTTTACTCAAGACTTTACTTTTAATTTCGACATGAGCGACGGACAGTGGACCTAGAGTTACTCGAATCCGATCAAACTAGATAACTGGCAAGTCGCCAAAGCGTCTTTGTCGCCGAACTGTGTGGAATCGCTGAAAATCAGTTTCACAGCACGCTTTTTGTACTATTTATATCAGCCAATCAGTGTAGACCAACTGACATCCCGACTTGATGTTGGTATGGTAACGGGGTCAGTGTCGTCCTTGATGGCTTGACAGGTGCGTGACAGTTCAGCCCTCAGCATGTACGCCAAAGGGAAAGGATCTACCGTCCCTTCGGATGCTCAAGCAAGAGAAAAGTAAGTAAATAATTTGATATTTTAATTGAAAGTGTACCTACCGATTGTGCCTTCTAATCTGCTATAAATTGTGTGCCCTTCGTCGCGTTCTTTTGGCTGGACTTGCAGCAGTTCCACCTGCACACGAGGATACCCATTCAAACTCATCGAATAATAGCTGTTCCGGTTATGAAACGCACCCCCAGTCATCGATGGTTCCCAGTAATCCCAAACAAATGGGCATGATATGGCGAAAATCTTTAATGTTTGCGTCTAAACAATTTAAGAAATGAAAAATAAGAATGGTCAAATTGATAACATCGCACCTCAATCAGGAATGTCTTCTTCCTTGGGTTGCGTGAACGTCAACAGTTACACCGACAATAACAAACACACTTGAACTGAGTCAGGCCGTTAGGGTCAACTTGAGAGTAAAATGAGTAGTTTCCCTTACTTTACAATCATAACAATCCCCATTTAGAAATCCTTCTTCTCACTCCCAAACTTTATTTAAAAGCTAATATACACTTTAAGTTTTATTATTTTTCTATTGCTCTAGTCTAAATTTATATCTGTAAAATGGAAAGCACTTGGAAAAAAATATCAACAAACAAAACCTGAAATCTCTTTGAGTACAGTGAAATGAAAGCCCTCATCACATCTTTGTGAATCAAGCAAGACCTAACTAGCTTGGGTCTATTTAAATTTAGGAGCATTAGACTATCTAGATGTAGTTTGAAAAGGACATGGCGTAAAGCCAATCATAGCTTTGAAAAAAACTTGAGATGATGATGAACACTCAAACGTGTCCACTTGCTATGAAGCAGAAATTCTCAACAAGCTCACTCAATCAATTGGTTATGCCAGACACAGCAAACTGAATTCCTTTTAGACTAAGATAATTAAGTTTTTATTTTATCTTGACCTAGACCCTCCGGATACATATTTTTTTATTTTTGGGAGCGGTATGGTTATATCTATTTATGGTTTAGTGAAACCTGAAATGATTATCTAGGAAGATGTCTACCTAAACTTCCCCTCCTACATATTTGTCATCTACTTATATCCCCAGACTTGCATTGTATGTCTATGAATATTTGCTTCATGTCGGGGCACAGAAATCAGCACAGACATTCCTGTCAGAAGTAAGTCAGAATTCTTATGCAGTAGGTACCCCAATGAGTGACATCAGTTTTCAATGTCATCTACAAAGGCCTAGATAGATGTATTACTGCATTGAAGTGACATTATGGATTGCTAAGAAAAGATATTTGATATGTCTCATTTACGTTTATATGATATGACTTCTAGATACATGTTGAATGAGTGATAACAAAAATGATTTTCATAGTTTTTCTCCTATTGATAAGCATTGCTGTTTTAAAAAGAATTGTATTCAATGCGGTGTTCTTTGTACAGAGATTTAGGCAGCTTCTCAAGATAGCTCATCAGCTAATTATTATAGGTTTGGTACTCTTTTTGTATTAATGAGGTACTGAATGTGAATTTATTGCTTTGTGATTTCATGTTCCTACCAGATACGATGGGAGAAAAACATAACATTAGGGGAACCCCCAGGATTTCTCCATTCCTGGTGGTGGTATGTATACCATTTTTTTCATTCACTTAAGTAAAAACTTGATTCAAGACTTGTGTAGTGAAAACCGGTTTTTACCTCTTGGACAGTGCAGATTTGACTTGCACTAACAACTTCCTCGTACATGCACTGCTAAAATTCCCCTTGCCGGCAGGAACCGGGTTTTACAACCATGTGGAGGGATGGGTGCAATTCAACTCATTACATCAAAAATGACGCACTGACCTATCTCATTACACACATTGGGTATTCTTGGCCTATGATCTTGTCTCAAAGAAATTATATAACTAACGTATTTCACCTGAATGGCTTTGATGGGAATTCATTGGGTCAGGAAAACATTTTTAAAATGTGTCAATAGTTTCTTTTGTCTCTGGCAATCACTTTTTTTATGGCCTGAACTGTGTAAATGATTGAATTGAAATATTTCATCTAATGATTGAAGTAGAGTATCTATGCAAGATTTATTTTAAAAACAATGTCAGACTTCCACACTTGAATAGAATAAGATATGCTTAAAATCAGTGCTATATGCCTGACCTGAATGCAATCCTGTATTGTGTTTGGGTCTCACTATTTCTTTTTATAGATGTTTATTCTGGCATGTTTCTTTAATCTGTCTAGTCCTTTTTAAATTTAATTAAATTTGATGTTCCAATGGAATCTGAATGTGCGCCTTTGAATTTTCCTTTTTCTATCTTGAAATGATGTGTAATATCTTGTGTATTGCTCGTATTACTTAATTGTGTAATTTATTTTCAGTGTATTTTGGGATTTGTATTGTGCTGCGCCTGAGAGAAGAGAGACATGTGATCACAGTAGTGAAGCTAAAGCCTTTCATGATTATGTGAGTATTGTTTTTTGTTTGAAGCATTGCATGTAAATATTTGAATGGCCAGCCGAGACCCTTGCTGATGATTATTGATTCTGTACTACTTTCATATTTCCTGAGATTATTGTTAGACAGTGTTACCATGACAGGGAGTTGTTTTGAAAGTTTTAGCCTAACATTTACATCCCTGGGGCCATGCTCGATGAGGGAAAGAGATAGGGAGGGATATGTTGTGAGGACGTGTCATGTCAGATGTTGTGTATTGCAGAGTTGCCAAGCAAATGGCATTTCATAGCACATTTTCAATCCGCAAACCCAGTGTATATCCCACTGACTTAGCCGTTCTGAAAAGGTGTTTTTTTTTCAACTGCTTTTCATATCTGGCTGAATTGAGCCAATGATCTTTCTTGTCATGATGTAACCGAACCAATCAAGGACAGCCCTGGTTAGCGCCTAAGCTGGTGCTACTGCCTGTCCTTTCAATGTCTTCTCCTCATAATTTTACGTTTTCAGTTGTCTCAGTATGTCTTCTAAATGAGAGGACAAGTGTCAAGGATGAGTGTTCCAGATAATAAAGTATGTTCTAGGCATAGCTTGTTAATATAAATATTGTATGCCAGTGGGGTTTTTCCACTGGTACTGTGATTGATAGATTTTCCAGGTTAAGAGTAATTTGGATCTCTCGCAGCCCATTTGTTCAATTCTGCTTTGACTGTCACGTATAGTGCTCTCAGTACCTCGGCTACCTACCTTATGTGCCACAATTGTAAACTTTTCTTTTTTGCTGTGTAGACTGAATTGTAAACTAAATAGAAGAAATTTTTTTCAAATCTTCGTCAATGATCTGCCTGGTAATAGAAAGTTTTTTTAAGTTCTTAAAACTTTGTTACCAGAAATAATATAGGTTAATCATAGTTGAGGAATACAAAGTGGCCCAGTGATTTCCTTCTGCAGCTCAGGGGCTGAATCTATATAAGCCCTAGGTTCACTTTTGCATAGTCATTGGCTGATCTAATAGTCCCATCTTGAACAGCTATTTTTAAGTGGTAAAATTATCTGAAATTGTGTTTCTGGTAGCTTTCTGCTGAAAATGAATTATTATGTTTCACTCTCTGTTCAAAGTGAAACTAAGCTAAAATGTATGAGAAATCATCGTATATGCTCACTTCAAAACTGTGTCACTGTTTGTCAAATATTTTTTGTGTGTTGAAAATCATTTCAAACTCAGTCGCTGGTGTTCAGTTCAATAACTGAAACGTATTGCATTTTTAGTTAATATTGCTGGCAATTAAGTTGAATTTATGACGATTTGTGGTAAAAAAAAAAAAATTCTGTTGTGGTCGCCCGTTTTAGATGCTGAAACTGTTTAAAGACTAAAGATGTTATTTCTATCCATGTTGTCAGATTTAGTGGCCCCTTATTAGTGGTTCTTACTACTATTATGCTCTTTGTGCCTCTTTCTGCAATCAAAGTTTGAGTTTGCTCTTAGTTTTTTATGTGTCATCAAGGGTCAAAGTCATAGCTTGACCCTTTCACAGCAAGGTCTGTTTCTAACCCAACTGAAATATGCAAAATCTTGTAAATGTACGTGTTCTTGTACAAGATATATCAGATTTTAGAGGACTGTCATATGCCAATTCAGGCTTTTGGCACATGTCAGTTTATTGGAATCTTCATTTATCTGGTATTAAAACAGGCAAATCTTGAGGATTTTGGTGTCATTGGCATTGAAAAGGTTAAAGTTAAGGTACAAGCTTATATAGTGCGGATATCCCTGAATTGTGCTCATTGCGTGTCACACTTTTTACTTCCTCCGGCCAACAGCAAACATTGAGATGCATGTTAGGTGTGTTACAATTTGTTGGAGGGACAAGGACACTGCTGTATGGAGGGCCAAGTACCCATTTTACTATTCAGTTGACCGATGGGTTTTCCGGTATCTGAAAAAATTCCGCCCCAGAAAAGGATGGAACCAAGGACCTTCAGCACAACAGTCTGATGTTCTTACGCATTTTTGTTCGTTGTAAGCTTATACGCATTTAGCCAAGGATCGTACACCTTTTTATTCAATTTTATAATTTAAAAAATTATCAGTAAACAAAATTGCATTATGCACTTTTTTAGTGTACTTGAACCCTAGAAGGGTGGCAAGCCAATCTAATCAACCCCTGTTCGCTTTTGTGTGGTCATGGACTGTGGGCTGATCAGGCCTAACTTTTAACAGCGGGTCTCAGTAGGTAAAATTATTTGAATTACCGTTTCATCGGTAACCGTGTGCCAGTACCAGAAATAAACTAATGTTATGTTTCCCTACCTCTTCAAACTGAAACTAAGCTAAAATCAATAATAAATCATTGGTTACAATGCTCGCTTCGAAACAGTGCCAATCCTTGAGTCTTTGTCCTTATCCATCAGTTTTTGTGTGTGTTGAAAACCATTTTCAAATGTAAATTCACCCATTTTCAGTTCGATCATTAAAATATATTGCATTTTTAATTATATTGTGGGTAACTACAGTGATATTTTGAAGCTTTGTGGACTTGGTCAGTTCAAACTTGAAAGCTGGTGAAGCCAGTGATTTTTTTTCACTGCGCCCGCCTGTTTTTGACGCTAAAATAGAGAAGTTTTTAATTGTAGGACAAATGAAATAACTGTTATTTTAAGGATTTTGTACACATTAAACTTTTTTTTTTTTTACTCATTTTGACTTTCAATTATAAGCATTTTCATGGACTAGTGTTGGCAGCACTGTTGTGGATTTTGTGATTGTGTTTTTGCAGAGAGTGAGTCTGTAGGGTTTTGCCATACCCTTTGAAAATCCTTCTAAATTCAATAAATTAAAAATCCGCAGTTTCTTCTAAACAATTTGATGGTCACGATCGTCTTGGCCTTTTGATGTAAACCAGATCCAGTCGGTGAGAATCAGCACCTGGGACGGATCTTATTGACATGAGATTAAATTTGAGTCTCAATCAACCTTGTTTGGCTTGGACTGACTGTTATGATAACTTATAAATTCCAATATCATTCCCACTCCCAAACTTGAATTGACTGTAGTCAAGAATCAAGACTTACAGATTAGGCCTTCGTCCTGGGGTCTTCAAAACAGCCCCAGAATGTTGCATGGAATGATCAGCAAGAAAATTGACACTATAAAACTTTGGTTGATAGTTTTTTTATCCATGATCTAGATATTTATACCTATTAATTTATATTAGGTCCACAAGTATTTTATTTTCTACTCTTGTGCCAACAAAAATCCGGGCTATTTGTATTAGACCCTGCAAATTCATGATTAAATCAAAAGTCAACATTCTCAGTAGAGCTCAAAATTTTTAATGTTTTTTAAATTTATTCTTAGATCCCTTTTGCTTTTTAAGTTTTTAAAAATGGAACCCAATTAATTAGTAATTCACAAGTGTCCCAAAAACAAACTTTTACTAACAGATTTTAATGTGTCAACTAGATGCTATGGACTCAATCCACTAGTCCGCAAGGGTGTACTGTCGGTCTCAATATTTAGTAAACTGGAGAAAAATTAAACTAAGCAATTTTAAGTGTGGGTGCTTATATGACAAAACTTGCTGAAGTGGTACAGAGTAAGGGGATAGTGAGGATCTTAGCAACAATAACTGGTCTCAGTGGGTTAAAAGTGTGATTAGGAGGATATTTGATCACCAAAACCAGAGATGAACAGTTTGGGCAGGAATCAGTTTTTGCCCTGTTGCTATTCAATGTGTGCCTCAGTGACATGCCCCAGTCCACTTCTCTAAAGCTGGATTACGCAGACGACTGAACAAAGACGTGGACAGATTGTAGGCTCCCTTCCTATTAGTGATGCTTGCAAAATAATCTGGATAGAACAGTATCCTGCTTTATCATGCCTTGCATCTGTGCCACATAGATGCAAGGAGAGAACTCAGTGTGTCTCCTTTGCTCTCGACTCCCCTTAGACCCCCAACCAAAATATCTCCATGCTGGCTGGACTGAACTCTGCCATACATTACTTGTGTCCCAGACCTTGCCTATAAGATTGAATATTGTAATGGTCTTATCTGAAACCACCCGGGGGAGGAAAGCTCCCGTGCTACAAATGTTGGCCCTGCCATTCCCTGTGGCAGAATATTGTCCCTCAGTGTGGAGGAACGCGTGTACAGTAGACCTCGTTGACTGCTGGTTATGGGCACAATCAAAGCACTGGATGTATAGGCACGACAGGGACACAGTGACAACTGGTGCTATCTGCCATTAGCTCTCCTGATTTAAAGAAAAATGGCTTAAATGTCAAACTGTTGAAACATTTAGGGCTCAAGATTAAAACCTTTTTACTGATAAAATATAAGTTCAAAATCAATCAAACATTTTGTGTCCACCAGTATTTTTCTGCGAGAAGACATACAAGTTTGTAATTTGAATTACCAGAAATGAAGTTTGCCCACTGTAATCAAAATTTGTGTGAGAGTAAGTAGAATTGAAAAGTTGCCATTCTGTCTAGTCTAGTGATATTTTTTTGTGTGTAGCTTTATTGATTTAGCAAAGAGAGAAAAATGAATGTTAAATTCAGGACTTGAGATTGCAAGCCCAGGCCCAGAATATCTGCTCTTTGATATTGTGAAAAGAACATCAAAGAGGAGAGAATTAATCAGAGTAGACTTGACCAACTATGTATGAGCCTGAGACAGAATGGAAAGATTTATGGAATGGGAATCCTCCAAAAGGAGCCCACTCCTACGTCAGCAGTTTCGGACCTCCTCCCGGCATCTGCGCCTGGCAGTTGTGGTTGAGTTAGGCTGGCACGGTGAAGAGGCTGTGGCATAGATAGAAGTTCAAGATATCAATGATCTTGTCCTCCATTGTCGGGTCAACAGACTGAAAAATGGGTACAGGGCAATCCACAGTGCTGTCCAGGAGTTGAAGGCTTGGGTCCATGGGTTGAGCCAGGGAGTGTAGCCAAATGAAGATCAGTGATCCCAATTTTCCTCCCAAATTTGCTTTTCTTCTTGGTCCCTATAAACAGGCTATTTTCCTCCTTTTTTGGTCTTTTTGCGTTGGCATTAATGGAAGATGCAGGGGATATGTCTCATAACATGCTGTCTAAGGTTGGGGATAGTCTAGCCTCACTGTTAGGTCTCTGAAGTAACCCCAGAGATGTCGGATTAGGGATTAATGTCTGGACTGTTGGGCACCAACTTATTTATAACTGAATTGCATGTTTTCTTAGAAAACACTGACATATTAGAGTTACATTGGCGCCCTCTATGGCATTGTCTTAAGAAATTGCTATCATTTGATAAGCTTTTGATCCAAGATCTGGTCTAGTATACTATTTATAGATGGGATTTTCATAGGCTAATAGTCGTGGGGCAGCAGCAATGGTTTTCCTTGGGGCCTCTTGAAACTGAATGCTGGAGAGCTGGACAGTGTTTTCTCACTCTAAACCCTCTTTATTTATTTTCAGAAATATTAACATACAATAGCTCAAATATTTGGTTTTTTTACGATAACCACCCTACCTTTAGCCCGAGTTCAGTGGCATGTTCATAAAATAAGGCATTAGTCTGCTCTGGTCATATTTTTAAATGAAATTTTTGCTGTTCAGACATACCTCCTTGACATCATCGGCAATTAACCTAAATAATCTTTTGGTTTCAAAAGAAATTGCTATCATTTGATAAGCTTTTGATCCAAGATCTGGTCTAGTATACTATTTATAGATGGGATTTTCATAGGCTAATAGTCGTGGGGCAGCAGCAATGGTTTTCCTTGGGGCCTCTTGAAACTGAATGCTGGAGAGCTGGACAGTGTTTTCTCACTCTAAACCCTCTTTATTTATTTTCAGAAATATTAACATACAATAGCTCAAATATTTGGTTTTTTTACGATAACCACCCTACCTTTAGCCCGAGTTCAGTGGCATGTTCATAAAATAAGGCATTAGTCTGCTCTGGTCATATTTTTAAATGAAATTTTTGCTGTTCAGACATACCTCCTTGACATCATCGGCAATTAACCTAAATAATCTTTTGGTTTCAAAAGTCTGTTCTAATTTCTGTACATGCGTAGTAAATCTAAAATTTGAAACTGCAGGATTTATCAAACTTCTTTGGGGGGAGGGGGGGGGGATTTATACGCCAATTCCCTGGTGGAATTAAACAGGAGATAAATAAAGCTGCATTGCTTAGGTTGCACATCATTTCTTTAAGTGTGTTATAATACTAGATATACAATTATGTCATTTGAAGATGAATGTCAATCAAAACATTTTTGATGGTATTGATAAAAAAAAGTCTTAACTCTGAATGAACAAAGCTGACAAGGGACATCATTGACATGTAATAACGTGAAAAAGTCAAAGAGGAAAATAAAGAGACCATAATGGGTTCAACTCTGAAAGACTCAGTGGGGGTGGGTCATGGATGTGTGAAAAGAACCAGCAGATCTGTGAAGAAAGAGAGGAAATTTGGGTCACCCCTTTTCTGTAATTTTTGGGAAGTCCCAGCTGTCATCATGAAAAGACGAGTGATGTTCTTTATTCTATTTGGAAAGAAAGTTGAGAAATTAATTTGATTGAGGGAATGCCCCGTTAAGTTTCTTTGTGGAAGAAACTAAAGAAACTCGTCAGTGCGTAACCACACTTGGTGGGGTGGGTGGGGTACAATCAGAGTGGCCAAGCCAGTGTCCCAGGTGTACATTTGTACATGGCAAAGGTGGAATTATTATCTGTGGTATTTACTTTATTATATATTAACCCCTCCCCCTCCCCTAAAGAAAAAGTTTGTAGTCGGCTTAGACAGGCTTTCATTAGAAAGAGTAAACTGGCAAGTTAATGAAGTGTTAAGTGTGGGTACCAATTTACAATATAGGTTGGGGAAAGTAATCTGCGATAGACCAGTGTCATATCCAGAGGGTGGCAACCATTGTCATTTGTCCGCTTCACTCTACAAAAACGGGGTTAAGCTCCGGGTCCATGGGCCATAAGGCTCTAACTCTAAAGCAGTTGCTTCTTTTAAACGGGCGCTCTTTGCGAACTGAGCATTGGGTTTCCGTCGCACACCACACTGTGCACCACTTGTAAGATAGAGGGGAGGGGTAGGCTCATCTTTAGTTTGTGTGTATGTGAGAGAGAGAGAGATGGGGGGGGGGGGGGGATAAGCTGTGTGGAGGTTACGTTTGAAATGTTGACAAATCTCTTCTTTAGTCAATGTCCTAGATCCTATAGGTTTTCTTGATATTGGGGACCTTCAGCCCACTCCCAGACCACACACAGATATTATATCTCTCTCTTTCTCTACATGCGCGCGCGCACACACACACACACACACACACACACACACACGCATCCACAATATACATGTACTCACACTCACAGATGTGATGGCGCACACAGATACAAACGCAGTTAGACGTGTCCCACCCACCCTTACACACCCGCCGCCGGTCGTGCTTTTCTCGGCCATTGATTTTTGCTTGTAGTTGTAGAGTCGGAAGGAAGGCGTAACGGGACCCCACACTGCAACGCCAAACAAAGGGCTAGGGGACACAGACTACGATTATTGACGTATGCCTGAGAAAGATGTGCCCGGGTCAAGCTGGCGAAAGTTCCAAAGTTCACGGCACAAAATAGGTGAAAATCGATGTCGCTTTTTGATATTATTTCATTCGCCGGCTAGAGATATCTACTAGATGGAAGTGATAGCTGGGAACTGTAGTCGAGTCGAGTCGGGTCGGGTCTCAGCTGTGAAGTGAGTAAGCCCCCCGAGGCTGGCTCAGCGTGATGCCACGGCTTGGGAGAGAGTCGTCCACTCTCACACCGTGACAGAATCAACAGTTAAGTTGTCAATATTATAATCATTTGGCAGCACCCGTCCACATCTGATAAGATAACGCCATACCCGGTTACTGGGAATCTCCAAGTAGAAAATGACCTATAATAATGATATGAGTATCTGACGAGTACTGTACTTTCATCCGAGCCGAGAAAAGGTTTTATGATAAATTAGCCAAACCTTCCCTGGGAAATTGCGCGCGCGCCCGTGTGTGGGTGGGGAGGGGGAGGTTATTGTTTTTTTTCTTCGTTGTAGCGTACCTTTGTGTTTGTGGGGGGAGGGAGGGGGGCTTCATGAAAGGGAACCATGGGTTGATGACTAGTAGTGACCCCGAAGTTTACACTAAGCTGATGATTTCAAATGTTTGGCACAGCACTAAAATCTGCTAGAAAATAATTTAATTTGACCCCTGTGGATAATTCTTGTATCAAGCAATAATTTATGTGATGCTTCCTGTTCACAACGCTAGTATCAGTATTTAGAGCATTGAATTAAAAAAAAAAAACTTGAGTTGAATAGCACGAAGTACTCTTTTTTTTTATGGTCTTCCCGCTAAATTTACTTTCATTCTGTGAAAAGGCAATGAACACTTGGTATTGAAGGAGATCGTCTGCACTCCAAATTTTAAATTTGACGAAACAATGGACCCCCCCCCCCCCTCCGCCAAATAAAAAGACCAACAAAAAAACCGACCACGTCCTTAAATCTAACCTGCAATAGACATAAACCCTCATTGTGTAATTGTATACCGCCTTGTAAAAATATGTTGAGGATTGTTTCGGTTGATCCGGAGCCCTTGTGGTACAACAATCAGGATTTTCCCAATGTGTCTGTATCTGTATAATGTAGATAATCCGTGGTTGATCAAGTTGATGGGTTGCCCCTCCCACTCCTGGTCGTTGGTTACCAGACCCATTACTTATTCCAGTTGTACAATAAATGTACCCGGTCTCCTATCTGCTCTATCATTTCAGTCCGTTCCTTTCACGTCCAATCAAAACTCTTATGTTGTTGTAGGTCATTTCTGTGTCAAGTCATTTATGCGGGCATGGTCGAAATGTGAATGAAACAAAAGATTGTGATGAATGGTGGTTCTCTCTATGATATATTATAGCCGTACAAAGAAAACGGAAGTGAACTGCCGTGTGGCTTTGAGATTGATTTCCAGCGCTCTTCAAACTTTTCTCACCTTGATTTTCCAGCCAGTTGACGCTTTGCTTTCTTCTAGTTAATTTTATGACTCTGGCCCCATATCTTCTTATCTTGTTTGGCATCTGCTGAACGAGGACATTTTTGTGGTGTCTGAAATCAATTGTCGTCATACATGTGGCCTCGGTGTTGCCAAGACAAAAGATTATCTTCCAATGTTTCATATCATCGCCTCCTTTGTGGTTTTTAACTTTGTTAACCCTCATTAATATTAATAGAGAAATCATCACCCTAGTTCGTTCTCAGGCCGGCTGAAGGTCGTTCTGTTGTGTCAACATATCAGTTGTTGTCCTCCATAGTGCCTTAAACAGTCAGCACATTTTATAAATCAGAAATCATTTTTCAGTTAAGTTCGCCAAGGGAAATGGATGAGATTTTATCATGTTAGCCCATATAAGTTTGTACTGGACAATGTAAACATGTCTTCATGTCAATGGTGTTTGTGAACCATGACTTGACAGCCTAATACTGCTGGTTTTTTTTTGGGGGGGGGGCGAATTTGAATTGCTCTTGCTCTTGTTGTTCACAGTCGACTCCTATAGACAATAATTGTTTTGGGCAATCCTGGCACAGATGATTGCACAGCGTCAGGTGTCTGCGGAAACGGGATCGTGATTTGCATGATCTTTGTTCAATTTGACGAATTCACTGCTTTTCTTATGTAAATGTAAAATATAAAAATTACGTCTCTCCTTTTTTATGCCCATGATGTTGTTCCTTTGTCTTTATGATTTGTTTGTACAATGTAATGATTATGACTCGTCTCTCTTTATTTTCAGGGTTTTGTCAATTCAGGGTACAGTGTGAATGGAATGGCCCCTGTAAGTATTCCACCATCTTATCAAGAGTTAACCCTTTCACTGCTAAGATTATTTCTCAAACTACTAAACCAGAGACATCCACCAAATTCTTAAAAATTTGCCTGTTCTTATTATATACCAGATGAATAAGATTTCAGTAGACAGTCTGAAAATCAGGCTTTTGGCATAATATGTCTGTCCTCTGAAATCGTATTTATCTAGTATAAGAACACATGAATCTTGAATCGTTTGTATATTCTGTTTGTTAGAATCCGACCTTGCTGTGAAAGGGTTAAGGCATCATAATGAAGAATGCTTTTCGTTGTCCTATTACATCCTTCACCACCCCACCTCTTACTTGTAGCTCGATATTCAACATAACCTGAAATGTCCCACAAGTTTGTCAGGACTAGGTAGTGCCTAAGAAGGGAAGGGCAACATCAGGACTAGGTAATGCCCAAGAAGGAAAGGGCAACATCAGGACTAGGTAATGCCCAAGAAGGGAAGGGCAACATCAGGACTAGGTAATACCCAAGAAGGGAAGGGGAACATCAGGACTAGGTAATGCCCAAGAAGGGAAGGGCAACATGAGGACTAGGTAATGCCCAAGAAGGGAAGGGCAACATCAGGACTAGGTAATGCCCAAGAAGGAAAGGGCAACATCAGGACTAGGTAATGCCCAAGAAGGGAAGGGCAACATGAGGACTAGGTAATGCCCAAGAAAGAAAGGGCAACATCAGGACTAGGTAATGCCCAAGAAGGAAAGGGCAACATGAGGACTAGGTAATGCCCAAGAAAGAAAGGGCAACATCAGGACTAGGTAGTGAAGTGCCCAAGAAGGAAAGGGCAATATCAAAGGCAGATGTCTAGTGGCTGATATCGCCCTTACGTTATACATGGTGAATATTGCATGTGCGAGCCAAAATTTCCACAAGTATTCCTACTTTTCCCATCTACTCTACTCAATGATCCTTCGCCGAAAGTTTCTTAAACATTGGGGGTGTCACGAGCCTCTATGCATTTATTGTTCTATTTCGGCCCGCGGCGCCTCAATATATGCATATCTAGTCCATGAAATAGGGGGGGGGGGTGTATAGACTGATTGGTTTCATCCACTGAGTTCACATCTTAAGTGCCTTATACACACATGCTATACTCTACTACTGACCATAAAGGTATCAGTAAATCCATAGGGCTGGCGAGGCACGTTGATACATACTGACATACGACATGACTACAATACGCAACTACAACGTAGACGTGTGAATGTGAGCCAGACATTGTTGTGGTTACTCATTCAAGGGAAATAACTACATGACAGCATTAATCGTGCACCACAATTAATGAAAGAATCTACACTAAACAAAGGGAGATAAGTGCAGTGATTAAAAGGAAAGCCATTGCTTTGTGTGTTCTTTTCAAAGCGAGACCATGGTGTGCTTGTCACGACCGTGTGGTAAACTCTAAACTGGCGTAGCTTTATCTCATTAGATGTGTAATTTGTATTGTTAGTGTCTAGTGATGTATTAGTGGGTGTGTGGTTTATCACACACACATACACAGACATGCACACACACACATACATACACACATACATACATACATACATACATACATACATACATACATAACATAAATACACACACACAAACATACATACACACACACACAGGGAGATGGGGATATAACGACAGGTTGTTGGAGTTTTTTTTTCTTACTGTGTTTGTATACTATAGCCGTTATATGTGTTAAATGAGGAAAACTGATGTGCAGTGGGACGGGAAAAGGTTATTATAAATGTATGTGTAATTGTGTATGAAACCTGGAGTACATTAGTCATGTAGGCCCGATCCATGTCACTGGATGGAATGGACACATTGGATGTGTGTTGTGTGTCAGTGCAGCTGGGCAGGCTGTGTCGTTTTCCTCCGTTGCCTTTCAGTTGAATAGTCTCTTGTTTGAACTGACCTTTGATGACACACCGTTAAGCCGTAACCCTTTCACTACTAAGGCCACCAAAACCCTCAAAACTTGCCTGTTCTTTTACCAAATAAATCAGATTTCAGTGAACTGACATATGCCAAAAGCCTGATAATCAGGCTTTTGGCATATGTCAGTTCACTGAATTCTGATTTATCTTGTATAAGAACAGGTACATTTTAAAGATTTTGCATATAATTCAGTTGGGCTTGAATCAGACCTCGCAGTGAAAGGGTTAAGAACCTATGCGTTGATATTATTGTCTTACTGATTGTATTCAAAACGTGAAGCTGTTGAATTATCGAGTTCCGTCATTACAACTGACCACACTGACCAATCCCATCTCTCAATGGTGGTGGGTTTTCGCTCTTCGCATTGCGTGCATTGCTACTGGCATGATAGATAATGTCTGCTTGTGGAAAGTTTAATTTACAGCATCGTCACTTATGCACACACTATGGTTTTCACAAAATGTTTTAAAAGCGTGTTGTTACTGTTGTCAATACATAACCCATCAATGACGAGGAGCTCTGGTTTTCATCTGTGACTGGTTAGTTAGTTAGTTATTAGTACTCGATCCTTGTCAAGAGCTTTGTTATGAACATATCGTCTTAGATAGTGCCGGTGGTTCCGTTTGGAAAGATGAAATAAAGATACAGTAAAAGAAAAGAATTCCACATACATTACAATACAGGCATCATATCCTCCTCTTAAAAAATATCAATGCACTTTAGAGGGACAAATGGATCCAACCCCCCCCTCCCCCCCCCCTTCCTCCATTTACACCGTTTTCCTAAACTTAACAATTATTAACCCTTTCATAGCGCGGTCTGATACTAACTGAACAAAAAAAATTATCAGTCTTCCAAATTTACAATTTTATACCAGATGAATAAGATTTCAGGGCTGCATTCTCTTGATGATTGGTGTGGAACTTAAATTCATGGCTATCGTTCTGGGGTGGGGGTGGGAGAAATTAGAAAGGAGAAAAATCTCCCGATTCCCCATGATAACGTTGTGGAAGTAACTGGGGAGGCTCATGCTCATAGTGTAACGAGCAGCGATTTTGAAGGAAAGATCCCTGCAATTGACTGTTTGGGTGTGTAGTGTGTAGTCGCTGTGCTGTAACAGCGTATTATAATCACTGGCGAGATGTGTTGGCAGTGTGGCAGTCTCGACACAGGTCAAGAAGTCAGACTATGAGTATGAGGGGTTCATGGGGTAAGGATACTGAAGTATTGTGTGCTGGATGTGATACACATTCATGCACCGAGAACACACAAGACATACATGATGTGTAGGTTGTATGAATGCAACATGGCGGTTCGTGCGTCTGTCCCGATATGCATGGCTTGCTTCTATCTTGTTGATTTGGAGAAAGCAAAAACAAAACATGCCAGCTGGTGGTGTGTTAACTTTATCAGACGAGTTTTGACACAAACTGTGTTGTCTGCTGCTGTATTTGAATTGTTGTTCCCATTGACCCTTCCAGTTCGTTGGTCAAATTTGTCATGGTCTAGTTTTGTTGATTTTTTATTTAAATACTAAGGGAAGGGCCGAGCGTATTATTATTATTATAGTAAAGGAAGCTGTACCTTGAAGACAGCTATAACCTAACTAAGTGTAAAGACTGGATATCAATTCTCTTCATTTTATCGTTATGTCCATGCAAAGACTTAATTGTGCGTTAATTTCTATAAATGGCAGAAACTACTCTGAATGAAAGATAAATCAACCCCCCCTCCCGAAATAATAATTAGATATGGCATGTCTGTGTGTGTGTCACTTTGTGTGAGAGTACAACCTATACATGTGTGTGAGCCCTGTTGTCAGTTAATGGTCAACCGTTTTCTTCGGTACTGCCTTTCATGACATTCATTTTTTTCACCAAACACAATCACTGATATGGTTTGAAATCCCCTCATCCTTTTTTCCTCCTCTTCTCCCTCAACTGTATACAAGGGCCTTCATACAATTCGCTTTATGCGGCTATCATCTACATTTGTTTTTTCATCCCAGAGAATACGCACAGATTTAACCCATGTACACGTATACCTCGAGCTTTCTTTGTTTGTAATTATGTCTCTACTCTATGTGTATGTTTTCGTGTAGCTGCGTGTAGGTGTGTTGTGTAAGCGCGTGTGGAGGGTTGGTGGTGGTGCAAGACAGAATAACCGTGATTAGAGTTCGGAGTCTACCGCGGTGGTTTGAGGATGACCGATGTTTTGTGTGTTTGAATATGTTCATCCCTTGAACTGATCATGAATATTGGTCGTATCTTGAGGAACGAGAATCGCTAGCACAATCTGTTTCATACGTTCGTACAGCAGAGCACAGTGTATTCGTCGGTACACAGATAATGATGATACATACTACACACACACACACACACACACACACACACACACACACACACACAGCAAGGTCGGATTTTGTTCCAATTGGGTCACGTTTGTAGACAACGTAAAAACAGGAAGGCCCTAGTTAGTTAGTTTGAAGATAATTCTACAAATACATATTATTTTACGGGTTGGATGGTTAAAAAAAAGAAAAGAAACATAAGATGTTTTCCTATATTAATTCATACATACATTTTTATCCAGACGCCCAAGATTCAATGTTGGGGGAAAGAAGGGGAGGGTGGTTTTAAAGTTAATCTTTGATTAGTCTTGAAGCTATAAAGTTCTAGATAGTTTACTGGTAAGATAGTTAAACATCCCACTCAGCCAGGCTTCGAACAGTCGCCATCCAAGTAAAGCGGGCGGAACACTAGCCTAGCGACCCGCCCCCCCCCCCTTATCACTTCAAAGTTGGCAGTTAGTAAGTATCATATTCAAGACCCGTGGAAGGGGAGAGATAGACCTCGCGCTTGGCGTCAAAGTCCGTGAAAGCCATGAATGCTATCGAAATGTAACAAAAACCCCAGAAAACATAAAAATGGGGCAGTAGACAAGTTACCGTAGTAGGATTCGAACTCGATACGCTGGCTTTCTTGTGCTGGCGGTCTGGGGATGGATGGGTGCTGTTTCGGGTTTAAATCTTCTAACGGTACCTTTTCTACTTTCTTTGGCAATGCTTCTTTTCATTTAAAATTAGTGATTTTCTCTGCTTCCTTCTCACTGAAAAATTATTTTTAACATGGCATTTGTCACACCTTTTAGTATGGATCGAAATGGGCAGCTTTTTTATTCATTCCATTGAATTGAAAAAATGAATTTGTGTTGTGTGTCTGGTAGAGGTTGTGTGTAATCTGCCAAAATAAAATTTAAGTTTAAACATCAGGGGATTATCAATAGATGTTTTTTTTGTTTTTTGTTTGTTTTGTTTGATAGAGGGAAATGGGAGCTAAAGAAAAGGATACATTACCCTCCAAAACACCTGATAAGATATTTTTATATCGGAATTGGCACTAGGCCAAATGCAGTTTAAGTAGTGCATATGTATGCATGTATGT